>WSXT02170344.1:0-21428 GCA_011762715.2 Neuroterus valhalla | reverse complement strand
CTAGATCTGGAGAATAGAGATTGAAATTCTGTATAATTGTCTAGATCTGGAAAAAGGTATTAAAACTTTGTATCAATATCTAGATCTGGAGGAAGAGAATGAAATTTTGCATAAATGTCCATATATGGAATGAGAGATTGAAGTTGTGTATATATGTCTTGATCTGGACAAAAAGAGATGAAAATTTGGTGTAATTGTCTAGATCTGGAAAAAGAAATTGAAAATTTCTATAAATGTCTAGATCTGGAGAAAGAGATTGAAATTTCGTATAAATGTCTAGATCTGGAGAATAGAGATTGAAATTCTGTATAATTGTCTAGATCTGGAAAAAGGTATTAAAACTTTGTATCAATGTCTAGATCTGGAGGAAGAGAATGAAATTTTGCATAAATGTTCATATATGGAATGAGAGATTGAAGTTGTGTATTTATGTCTTGATCAGGACAAAAAGAGATAAAAATTTTGTGTAATTGTCTAGATCTGGAAAAAAAATTGAAAATTTCTATAAATGTCTAGATCTGGAGAAAGAGATTGAAATTTTGTATAAATGTCTAAATCTTGAGAAAGAGATTGGAATTTCGTATGAATGTCTAGATCTGTACAAAGAGAGATTGAAATTTGGTATAAATGTCGAGATCTAAACAACAAGAGTTTGAAATTGTGTATAAATGTCTCAATCCGGACAAAAAGAGATTGAAATTTTGTAAAAATGCCTAGATCTGGAATAAGAGCTTGAAATTGTGTATAAATGTCTTGATCTGGAGAGAGCGATTGAAATTTTGTATAAATGTCTAGTTCTGGACAAAAAAAAATTTTAATTTTGTATGAATGTCTAGATCTGGAAAAAGGGATGTAGATTTTGTACAAATGTCTAGATCTGTAGAATAGAGACTGGAATTCTGTTAAAATTTCTGGATCTGGAAAAAGAGATCGAAATTCTATATAAATGTCTAGATCTGGAAAAAGAAATTGAAATTTCGTATGAATGCCTAGATCTGGAGAACAGAGATTGAAATTCTGTTTAAAGATCTAGATCTGGAGAAAGGGATTAAAATTTTGTATTAATGTCTAGATCTGGACAAAAAGAGATTCAAATTTTATATAAATATACAGATTTGGAGTAAGAGAATGACATTTTTTATAAATGTCTAGATCTGGACAAAAAGAAATCGAAATTTTGTATAATTGTCTAGACCTGGAATAAGAGATTGAAATTGTGTATAAATGTCTAGAACTGGAATAAGAGATTGAAGTTGTGTATACATGTCTTGATCTGGACAAAAAGAGATGGAAATTTTGTATAATTGTCTAGATCTGGAGGGAGAGATTGAAATTTTGTATAAATGTCTAGATCTTGACAAAAAGAGTTTTGAATTTGGTATAAATGTCTAGATCTGGACAAAACGAGATTTAAATTTTGTATAACCGTCTAGATTTGGAGAAAGAGATTGAAATTACGTATAAATGTCTAGATCTGGAGAAAGGAATTGAAATTTTGTAAAGATGTCTAGATCTGGAGGATAGAGATTGAAATTCTGTATAATTGTCTAGATCTGGAGAAAGATATGGAAATTTTGTATAAATGTCTTGATCTTAACAAAAAGAGATGGAAATTTTGTATAATTATCTAGATCTGGAGGGAGAGATTGAAATTTTGTATAAATGTCTAGATCTTGACAAAAAGAGTTTTGAATTTGGTATAAATGTCTAGATCTGGACAAAACGAGATTTAAATTTTGTATAACCGTCTAGATTTGGAGAAAGAGATTGAAATTACGTATAAATGTCTAGATCTGGAGAAAGGAATTGAAATTTTGTAAAGATGTCTAGATCTGGAGGATAGAGATTGAAATTCTGTATAATTGTCTAGATCTGGAGAAAGATATGGAAATTTTGTATAAATGTCTTGATCTTAACAAAAAGAGATTTAAATTTTGTATAAATGTCCATATATGGAATAAGAGATTGAAGTTGTGTATACATGTCTTGATCTGGACAAAAAGAGATGGAAATTTTGTATAATTGTCTCGATCTGGAAAAAGAAATTGAAAATTCCTATAAATGTCTAGATCTGGGCAAAAAACAGATTGAAATTTTGTTTAAATGTCTAGATATGGAGAAAAAAATATTGAAATTGTGTAAATGTCTAGATCTGGAGAAGGAGATTAAAATTTTGTATAAATGTCTCGATTTGGAAGAAGAGATTGAAATTTTTTACAAATTTGTAGATCTTGAGGGAGAAATCTAAATTTTGTATTAATGTCTAGATCTGGAGAAAGAGAATGAAATTTTGTCGAAATGTCTTGATCTGGACACAAAGAGATGGAAATTTTGTATAATTGTCTAGATCTGGTGTAAGAGATTGAAATTTTGTATGAATGTCTAGATCTGGACAAAAAGAGATTGAAATCTTATATAAATGTACAGATTTGGAGTAAGAGAGTATGTAGAATAATTTTTTGTTCCTTCTTGCAACCATAGTTGAAGGAATTTAAATTTACTAGTAGCAAAATTATTGTGTCAGGAGTCACTTTTAAGATCGGTAGATCTTCTCATTAATCAGTAGCGACAACAGCGCTGTTCGACGCCACGCAGTGGCTGTGGGTATTAGGATACTATTGAAACCAAACTCATCGGTCGGTTACCAGCTGCGCTCTGGAATTTCGGTTTTCTGCAGTTTTCCCTTCTCCTGAACAAATGTTTAAGCATATTCAAACGCTTTCAATAAAAATCCGGCTGCAGTTTGGGCATTTGGGGTAACTGGGAAACCTTCGAATTCGAATGAATACTTGTTAATTCTCTCGAATAAATCGAAGCAATTCATCTGTGTACGATTCTCAATGTATATGATGCTTCTGAATTCTATTGATTGGATTTTTTGAATTCTTTAAAATTTATTTGGATTTTCTGCAATACTCCCATATGATTTCAAATTCCTTAGAAATATTTCGAATTCGCTGGAATTATTTTTCATTTGTTGGAACTCTTTAGCATTTCCTTGAATTGTTGAGTTTTTGGAATCCTTTCAATTTCCGTTCAATTATTCTGAACTCTTCTCAATTCTTTCGGTCTGCCTTGGATTGTTTTCAATCCTTTGAATTTTTTCGAATTCTCTTGATATAATACTAACTTATCGATACTCTTTTGGATTTCCCCGAACTCCGAAATTTATTATATCCATTTAATTTCCCTGGAAATACTCTGAATTCATTTGAATTATTTTGAGTACTCTTTAATCGTTTCGAATTCGTTTAAACTTTTCTGAACTATCTTGAACTGTTGAATTTTTTAAATCCTTTGATTTCCCTTAAATGATTCTAAATTCCTTCGAATTCATTAAAATTCTCTTGAATTGTTACCAATTCTTGTAAATTTTCTTGATTTTTTCCTTGAATTCTAGAAAATATGGAATCTTCTTGATTTTCCTGTAATTATTCCGAATACATTCAAATTCATTTTCATTCTCTTGGAAGGCCGAAATTGTTTTGAATTCGTTGGAACTCTTTTCGATTTTCTGGAATTTCCAAATTTATCTAATCCTTTTGATTTTCCTTGAATTATTTTGCATTCATTTGAATTCTCCTGAATGCCATTCAATCATTTTAATTCTCTCAAATTTTCTTGAATCCTTCAAGTAATTATTAATTTGTTTGAAATCTTTTGAATTCCTTTGAATTCTTGAATTTATCGAATCTTTTTCTCTCTTAATTTCCTAAATCCTTTTGACCTCCCTTGCATTCTCTCAAATTCCTTTGAATCCCTCTAAAATTTGCCAAGGAAGGCTTCCAGTGGATAATTTCACATCAGAACTTGAGTTGATTGTTTTGAAACGTAACTTCACAAACGACTCCTAAAAAGGTCGCTAATTAATCTCTCCAGCAATCACCCCAGGTGAAGAGTTTTGCAAAGTCATTATATTAATATAGTATGCATGCTCTTGTATCTCTATGACTTTTCATTTCTTTTCTCTCTAAAGTCTCATTCACTTATTCTAACTATCCTCTTTGGCTACCTCTTTGTACGCTACCATCCATATTACCTTAATAGGCTTGTTTTGTTAATCGTTCTTCATTCATTCTCCCAACATGAGCCAACTATCTTAGTGAATTCCTTTCATTCTTGACAAATAATGATTCTTCTACACCACATTCTTTGAGAGCTCACTTATTACTTACTTTGTCCATAAGCGCTTTACCGTACATTTGTATGGGGGTCAGGCCTCGAAGCATAAAAGCGATGATGCAAGGGATGATATATTGGACAACGTGGTCGTAGATGACGGAAGAAGAATTAACATCGACAATTATATTCGTAATCAAGAAACCAATCATTTTCATTTGTTTTATACAGAAAAGTTAATGAAACAAATGAAAAATATAATTGTCTTTTCCACTATGTATAATTTATGTATAACTTTTCCACCTGTTATACTTGAGAGTGGTGGCAAATACTTGTTTGTGTTGCTAAGTAACTTTATAAATATGTGTGCTGTGAACGGAGGAGTTCCAGATGATTGGAGAGGGGCGATTATCGTCCTGGTTTACAAAGGAAATGCTAATGAAGTTGATAGTGCTAATTATAGAGCATCCAGCCTACTTATTACTGCTACTGAAATATTGATCAAAATTCCTATTTAGCTTAAGAAATATCACGCAAGAAATTTAGGAGAAGAAGACAGCTTTCTGCGCCTCTGTTGGCTTAGAAAAAGCTTCCGACGAAATGGATAGAGATTTGTAAAGTCTTAGAAGAGTATGGAGTGGATGGTTGGCTTCTTGAAGCAGAAGAAGCAATATGTAATGGTAGTAAAGTGAGTACAAGAGTTGATGGACAACTGAGGGATTAGTTTGATATCAAGCCACCCGTTTGGCAAGGACGCGCTATGTCCTTTTGGATATTGAATATATTATATTTGGACGATTGTCTGAGAATGACTCTCTTTGACGAACCTCTTCTCCCCACTCCCACAATGAAAGGCCATGATTTATTATGAATCCCAAATGAAAAAATACGTGATAAACTGTTATCTTCTCCTACCCTTCTTTCCATAAGAAAATAAAATTTCGATTAGTTTTAGAATTTTACATCATTGTTGTCAAGGGAAGTATTTGAAAAAGATTTTTTTCCAAAAGTGTGTGTGCAATTTCAATATAGAATAACTTTTTCACGACAAATGCAAAAAGTGGAACATTAAGACATTTTTACCAAAAGATATAAATTTCCATTCAAATAGATCAATTTCTAACCGGAAATATGTATTTTCAACCAAGAAGATTAAGTTTATATCAAAAAGGCAAATTTTCAACAAAAATGTTGAATCTCTAATCGAAATATTTCTCTTCAACCACACTGTTGCGTTTTTATCCAGAAGATTTTTTCTTTTATGAAGAAAATGATTTCTCATTTTGAATGCTGAATTTTTTTACCAAAAAAGACGAATTTCCGAACAAAATAGTTTGATTTCTCCAAAAAATACAAATTACCGACAAAAAAGTTGAATCCTCATTTGAGGAAAATTTATTCCTAACCAAACACTTTCATTTTCAACCAAAAAGATTCTTTATCTAATGGAGAAGAATAATTTCATATGAAATGTCGGATTTTTGGGCCGAAAAAATGAATGTTTTGCGAAATAGTCGTAATTTCAACTAAAAAATATAATGTTCAAACCGTGTGAAAAATTTTCTACCAAAAAAGACGAATTTCCAAACCAAGTGGTTGAACTTCTAAAAAAAGCACGAATTTTCAACAAAATAGTTGAATTCTCAATTGAAAAAGATTCATCGTCAACAAAACCGTTGCATTTTCAACCAAAAAGATCCCTTATCTAATGAAGGAGAAAAATTGTATGTAAAATCTACGCGGTCGTAGATGATGATCCACTATATATAACTTATGTTAAAAACTTTCCACTTGCTATCATTTAGAGCGGTGGTGAATACTTGATTGTGTTACTAAATAAGTTTATGAATGAGTGTGCTGTGAACGGTGAAGTTCCAGATGAATGGAGAGGGGCGATTATTGTCCTAGTCTACAAAAGAAATGTTGATAAAGGTGACTATACTAATTATAGAGCATCCAGTCTATTTAGTACTGCTAGTGAAATATTGATCAAAATACTTATTTAGCTTAAGAAAGATCACAAAAGAAATTAGGGAGAAGAAAAAACTTTTCTGCGCCTTTGTTGGTCTAGAAAATTTTTCCGACAAGATGGGTAAAGCTTCGGAAAGTTTCAGAAGGATATTGGTTGAATGGTTGGCTTCTTGGAGCAGTAGAAGCAATATGTAATAGTGGTAAAGGAAGTACAAGAGTTAATGGACAACTAAGTGATATGGTTGATATCAAGCAAGGCGTTCGGCAAGGACGCTCTATGTCCTGTTGGATTTTCAATGTATACATCGACAAATAATGTCTGAGAATGATTCTCTTCGAAGAAGAAAGTAGGTGTTAATCTGCAGAGGATGATGAGCAGACTAGATACCAGTATGAAGAATATGAATCTCAAGATCAACGCGAATAAAACGAAAATCATTGTTTTTTACTGCTGAGCTATTGCAACGAGCTATTGCTACAAATGGCTATTGCTACAAACAGAACCCACCGTGCTGTATAGTAGCGAGACCTAGATATATCAAGAAAAACTGAACGCGATTGGCATGCAATTCCTGAGAAACATGTGCGGTAAAACGCTAATGGACAAAGCAAGTAATGAGTATGGGTTTTCAAAGAATGTCTTGTAGGAAAAGCATTGTGTGAAGAAAGTGAGAGGATTTCACTAAGATGGTTTGGTCACGTTTTACCGCACATATTGCGCAGATATTGAATGTTGATCGCGTTAACTTTACTCTTATCATTTGCTTGCCACGTCCAGGTTTAGCTACTATACAGCACAGTGGGTACAAGTACAGAATTATGTTTTACAATTTCCGATCTATTAACGTACGCAAATCCAAGCATGATCGTCAATATGTTGCTCGAATTCCTTTTCTGTTTGAAATTGTTTAAAAGAATTTGGTAAACATTCCTTTACTCCTATATTTTCCCCCTTTTTTCATTTTCTTCTTTCTCTTCTCTTTCGTTGGCTCCTTTTGATCCTGTTGATTTTTTCTTGGTATTGTTCTCTGTGTTGCCAAGTGCTAAGTGTCAAGAGAATGTAATTCGACTTGTGTGGGACGCGTTAACATTGAAATGGAATGTATCGAAAAAATGGGAAGGAGAGGGGTTTAAAAGGTAAGAAAGGAGTAAGTTTACGAAGAACTTTGCGTAGAGACGATCGAATTAGGCAAATCCATCGCGAATTCAAGATAGAATCGCGACTCGTTCCACCATTCGATACGACGCGCGTCGCATTCGAGATAAGACTCTCTCCGGATATTTTACGATCGAGTTCCACGATTTCGTGGCGTGGGTGGAGGCCTTCGAAATAAAATTTACGGCATGTTTCTCGTTAGAGGTGCATGTTTGATTTTTGGATTGTGATAATACGAAGGGAATCATCGTAAATGTTTTGTCATTCACGGTTTGCTTCTTTATAAACAGTTACCTGTTTCAAATTTCATGTTATTCTGTAATTCAAATGAAAATCGGGGAGGAGAGAAACAATTTTACAATATAAGTCATTTGACGTCGAAAGGAAATACTTCAATTCCAAAATTTCAAAATATTTATGGGGGGTCATTCACAAAATACTTGATACATCTTAAGCGACTTTCGACCCTCTTCTCCGCCCTCCCATAATGATAAGCCATGATTTTTTATGAATCCCAAATGAAAAAATACGTGATAAACTGGGCACTCCCCCTACCCTACCCCAAATAAGAAAATAAAATTTCGATTAGTTCTATAATTGTATATCATTTTTGTCAAGAGAAATATTTGAGAAAGGTTTTTTTCTAAAAGTATATGTAAAACTTCAATATAGAATAATTTAATCACGACAAATGCAAAATGTGGAACGTTAGAACATTTTCATTCAAATAGATGAATTTTCATTAAATGAAGGCTTAAAATCGCATCAACTGCACTGGTCATTAGGGACTAAATTAGGTTTATACATTTTGCACTTGTAGTATGAACATTATTATGACTAGTTTAGAGGACTGTAATCTTGCATATTATGTATTGAATTTCATGTTTGAAACAAACAATAATTGTAATAAATTACATCAAGGGTGTTTGACAATTTCGACTTAGATTTTTTTTTCTACGAGTACGGCACTGACTTCGCGTATTTATTTGCTTTCGGGTGTTTTTTAAAGCAACAGGGAAAACTAACTAAAAAAGGGGGTCTTTCGGGAACTTTAGATCGGAAAAATTTCAAATGACTCCGACTGAGGGAATAAATATTTTCATCGTAAACAAGAATAATCCGGAATGCAGAAATCCTCTGGTAGCAGACGATGTCGGCGAGAGTTGTTCAGCAACAGCGAGACCGGTCACTATTTGGTTTTTTCCTACACAACACCAACATCTAAGATATGTTCCCGGTTGTCCTAGATGACTCATAGATTCCTTGAAAGACAATGGTCACCACGAGGTTCGCGATTCACATCGCGGAAAAGCACAAAACTCCAGGAACAACTGACAGGTCCTATGTGTGAGGTCAGTGAGAATATAGTTGTACGCCAAGGGAGCAGACCACGCGAGCCAGGGTTGCTAACGACACTTACTTATCAGGGCTTTTACTTATTGACGTATCCAGACCCCGCCAAAGTTCGAAAACCTATGTTTATTGCAGTACTCTTTTCTGTTAGGGCATCGGCAGCTTTTTACTATCTAGGAACATACACACCTCTTCATTGGAGGTTCTAGAAGCAAATCCTATATTGTTCGGACTGACGAGCCGTGCCACAGCATTGGCATATTCATCTATAGATACCTTGAATAGAGTCAATAACAATAGCCTGGTCTTTCTTAGGAAATGAATCACGTTCTGCAGCGGCGGTATAGCTGTTGTTTATAGGGTTTTTCGAGTTTGTATCATCAAAAACTATTGAATTTGTCAAACTGTGGGGTTCACTACCGTTGGGGGTCTTCATGGTTTTCGTTAATGCACAAGGGTGCGCATTTCCTCAACACTAACACTATATGATAATGTTCAGCTATTCACTAGGAGCCGGCACACGCGTACGGATGTAAACACAAAAAACAAAGCGCTCTCCTAAACACGACCGAACTCAACGATGGTCGAGTCAGAACTGAAATAGATCAATTTCTAATCGGAAAAAGATGATAGATTTTCTACCAAAAAAGACGAATTTCCAAACGAGAAGGTCAAACTCCTGAAAACATAAAAAAATAAAAAAAGCACAAATTCCCAACATAGTTGAATTCTCAATTGAAAAATATTCATTGTCAACAAAACAGTTGCCTTTTCAACCACAAAGATTTTGTATCTAATGAAGGAACAGTTGTATTTTCAAACTGGAGATATAAATATCCAATTCAGAAGAATTCTGAACAAGAAATGTAAGATTTGTTATTATAATAAGAACGAATTTTCAATGAAATGGTTGAATCTTTAACTAGAACTTTCAACCAAGAAGATTATTTCCCTGTGCTAAGAAAAGACGAACCTTCATCAAAACTTTGAGCCAAAAAATATTATTTTGGATCTTTAACAGCATTGATCCTTTACCGCATGACCAAATCAATTTTCAATAAACTTCGTAAAAAATCTATATTTTGAACACAGAAAACGAATCTTCAACATAATAGTTACTTTTTCAACTAAAAAGATTATTTGGAACGAAGAATAAATTTTCAACAAAATGATTCCACTTTCAGCCAAATAGTGTAGTTTCCCACCAAACATACGAATTTTGAATCAAAAGAAATGAGTTTTCCAGAAAATAGTTTAACTTTTGACAATATTATTGAGTTTCCAAGAAGAAGAAATATTTTTCGGCTAAAAATGTAATCCCTCGATAATTATCTCACCTCGCGCTTCGCGCTCGGCCTTTGTACCTCACTGCAGTTGTGTAAAAAACTTGTGGAACTCAAAAGCGAAGTGTCGTATACTTTAATTTGATGAGTGTGAATTCTCTTTTGTTAAAGATTCTCTGGTTCCAACGAATACATTCTCATCGCGTGTCTCGTGCTGCGCACTCGATCAAAGTTTGTCCAAAACAGTGTAGAAGTTTTGTTGCCTAATTTTTTTCTCATGTTGTGTAGTTTTTCTGGAAATTCATTTCTCCAATTTTTAATTTTATTTTTCACGATTGAACAAAAAACTACGCGTTTAATAGAGAAAATTGAAACAAATTTACAGATATTTTTCGGTTGACTAACTTTTTTCTATCAATCTTCTGTGTTAGCCTTAGTCATTTTTTCAAAAATTTCATTACTTCCTTCTTATAGTTATTGTTCCTGATTGCAATGAAAATCACATATCCTGTTGAAGAAATTAATAACCGATTTGAAGATATTTTCCTGGTAAAGAACTTGCGTCTAAAAGATTTTTTCTAAGCTTGTGTCAATTCTCCAAAAGTTCATTCTTTTCATTTTTTATATGCTTTTTCATGAATGAAGCATGAACTACTTGTCCTATCAAAAAGGTAATTTTACCGAATTTGTAGATCTTTTTTTAGTGCACAATTCACCTTCATTTATATTTTCCCGTGCCTTACAAAGTTTGACCAAAAAATGAATCTTTCTTTTTTTAATTATTTTTTGTGCGATAAAAATTTGAATTTTCCATTTTTTGAGAAAACTCGAAAAGTCGTGAAGATCATCTTGGAGGGCTCCGAAAAGGAAACATTTTTTTTCTTTAAACTTTCTTTCATATCTTGCAATGTCTCTGACAATTTTGTTTTTATAAAAAAAATCATGAGGATAAATTGTTTCACTTTTTACTACAAGAAATCGTACTTTCAATGTTTAAGTCTTGGAAAATAAGTCCAAAAAAATTTTCAACATTTCAAAAATATTTATATCCCCCTCTTTTATTTTTAATTCAAAATAGCTGGTCAACGAACTCGACTTGTACTTTTGGTCCCATAAAATGGGAGTCAAAGCACGATCGAATATGATCATTCTTTCGAAAGTTATCAAGTTCATAGGTTATTTTTTATTATTTTTTGTGCGATCAAAATTGGAATTTTCGATTTTTTGAGAAAATTCAAAAAGTTGTATCCACGATCTTGTACGGCTCCCAAGAAGAAACATTTTTTATCTTTGACTTTCTTTTTAATGTTGCGTTATTTGGCTAAAAATTATCATTTTCTCTCATATTTTTGAATTTTGAAAATATCATAACTCTGACAATTTTGTTTGTATCGAAAAAAATGATGAGGATAAATCATTCCACTTTTCAAGTGCTACAAGAAATTGTACTTGCAATTTTTGATGCTTGAAAAAAAAAGTCCAAAGAAATATTCAAAATGCTCCTCTTTGATTTTTCATCCAAAATAGCTGGTTAACGAAATCGTCTTTTCTTTTCCAGTTTTAAAAAAGTGTGCCAAAGCATAATCCAATATGATCATTCTTTCAAAAGCTATCGAGTATACAGATTACAGACTACAGACAGACAGACACATTCGTAAAAATCTTTTTTTCGGACTCAAGGCGTGTCAAAACGTGGAGATTTCATTGAATCTGCGAATGTCAATTTACGCATGAAACCAACACCTTCTCATTCAGAATGAGAATGTAAAAATTAACTTCAACAAAGTAGTTCACCTTTCAACCATTTAGTTAAATGTACAAGCATGAAAGATAAATTCACAACGAAATAATGATGGTTGATTTATCAACTGAAAAGGATTTTCCAATTTTCGATGAGAAGTAGTTGTATTACAACCAATTTATTTTCTTGATAAAAGAGTTGACTTTCAACAAAATTTTGCGATTCCCGAGCAAAGAAAAATTTCAGGGAAATTGTCAGAACTCCAACCGAAACAGATTGATTTCCAAAAAAACGGTTTTAATTATAAATCTTCGACC
Source organism: Neuroterus valhalla (assembly GCA_011762715.2). Lineage (NCBI taxonomy): Eukaryota > Metazoa > Arthropoda > Insecta > Hymenoptera > Cynipidae > Neuroterus > Neuroterus valhalla. Next base: position 9,488 of record WSXT02170344.1, on the reverse strand, counting down.
AAAAAATCAATCTTTAACAAAGCAGTTGCCCTTTGAACTTATACTTGAATTTTCAACTAATCGTGATAAATTTTCAATGAAGGATTTATTAGTTGTTTATTTCAACCAAGGGATCATTCTTGAAATGCATGATATATTTTTATAAGATAATAACTAACGTTACTAACCTTTTTATGCGGAACGCAAGAATTGTATCTCTAAAAGCCCGCGGTAATGAAGAATATGTATTTATAGTATTTTTATATTATAACATAATTTATACCTATTATTATAGCATACCTAGGAAGAAGTCTTTTCATGATTCTATTAAAGGAGGTCTTAATCACGTGATGAAGCCTCCTCCTCCTCTTCTTAAAAACAAGATATTTTCCTTAACAACTCCCCAGCCGCAAGAGTATCACATATTTTGTAAACGGCCCCTCATAGTAATGATTATGACTATTATTAGAAAATGATGTACTGACATCCAGACTAGTTTTGAGTTTGCATCCATGCTAAATATTAAAAAAATTTCTATTCATCCAGAAGCTGAAATTTCGTCAAGAAAGAACTCAAAGGATACATGCGTATTGATGGCGCCTATTATAGAGTATCGGCAAAAAATGTGAAGCGGCTAACTATAAAGGGCGATTTGCTTCTCAAACAAGATTTTGTGTAAAGGGCAGCTTTGTGCCAAAATTGAATGGAATTCTGAGAAATTTAAATAACGATCAATTTGGGGCACTTACTCTTAGCCTAAGGCATCTGAAATGCAACATTGTAATTTAAATATCACGTCAGAACGCTTTGCTCCTATGTAATTGGGCGACTTCCTGCGTGTCTATATTGGGACATCTTTGATATGCGAAAGAGCCAAATTAAATTGAACACTAACAAAATTGCAGCTCTGCCATTTTTATTTAAATTATACATTGTAAGCACATATCAGGTGACTTTGGATTCTATTATAGCAATAATTATAATTATACCTTAAGGCCAAACCCTTTCTGGGATGAGCTTAACTCATTTGGTTCTAATCATGTTGTACTACTGTGGATCGAGCAATTTGTATACAAAGTTCGCTTCAGTGATTTGTGTGTTCTTACGGGAAATGATTCTCCATACATCCTTGTTATCGCATAAATATTTTGCTCCCGGCATTGTTTATGTTGGATTTCTCGCTAGCGGCGAGTGCGGACCAATCCGGTGCAAACCCTTCGACTAACCCCGCGTAACGAATGCTTTCTCGTCGGCCATAAATAGAGTGCTCCTCGAGACTGGGATCTAGACAGTTTACAAGCGACAGTTAACAGAGATGCTCATGGGACACTGATAGATTCTGGTGTATCAGACGCAGCGAAGTGAACTGTTCGAAACTCAAGCCTCCTTACACCTGCCCTTCGCAGGGCAAGCCTGACTCATACAATAATGTCGAACCTTCATTCGAATGTAGGTTTCAGTTACACTCCTCGCTGGTTTCCTAACCCTTCCGGCCTATCCGTTGAGGAAATCACTTCTACGATTTCCGATATTCGAAAACTCCTGGATTCTCATTAGGCAATACTTGTATACCGGGTACCTTCGCCCTCTATTGCTCCTAATCCAGCCGATAGTTCAGAAGCCACGGACACTACTCTTTCCAAACCAGATCTTGACGTTCTGCCTGATTTCTAGTCCCGCAAAATCGGCCCCACCTTTACCTTCCGACGATGTGTCTATCCTTCCCAGCTCATCAGATGAAGATGAGTCAGTGACCAAAGAACGGAGTCCTCCTCCTATCCGTATCCTCCAAAAAGAACTCTGGCCTTAAATCCATTTAGCCCTTCTCAAAGTGGATATTCCTATCCGCCATGCTAGAAACACATCTGACCCAATAACCGTCAATCCCCAATCTGTAGATAGTTTTCGCGCTATCACTCTTAAACTCGAGAAAAATAAGATTAGCTACATTACTAACCAGCTCCAACAGAATAAAGATCTTATCGTTGTCATCAGAAGGTTCAACGAATTTCTTTTTGAAGATCCAATCCTTGGAGAACTTCAAACTAAAATTCTCTCGGCTCTAGCGAGTTCATCGCATGAAAAAAGGGGAACAAAATTGGCTCCTAGTCGTCGTCCATCGGGACTGATCCGCTCTTACTACCAAGTCCGTATTTGACATCAAACTTCTAGCTAGCCTCAGCGTCCTGCGGCAAAAGCCATGCCACCGCCTTCTGTACCTCAAAAACCTGGCATTCGGTCGAGCCCAACTCACCAACTTTCTAAACCCAAACCCACTATAAGCTCTCCTCTTCCTAAACCTCGTAACGCCTTTGAACCCGCTTTCGCCTAAAGATCCTTCGCTGACGCAGCCTCTGCTCGTCCTCTATCACATGTCCGTAACCAGTCCCAATTTTCTCCCAATACCGATCAACTTCAGAATCCGCAACTACAGCAGCTTTTTCCGCGGTTTCCTCTCCGCTTTCGCTGCTGCCCTCGAACATCCAACCCCTGGATCTCCCTTAGTGACATGAACTGGGACAAATGCGCGAGTGTCCTTGGAGTAAAACTGTCTTGGACCATCAATTTTGCTATCCCTCCTTATCTTTTTAACTTGATTCATAACCTACTAGATCGGTAAGCAGTTGAGGAGGTAAACACTTCTCTGGGTGTCTTTTGAAGATTTTCTCTCCTCGGTCCATTAAAAAAAAAGAGAAAAGACCTTTCCAAGTCTCCAGACTGTTTACACGAGCAGCTCCGTACTACTAAACAAAGCCACCCATTACAACGTCTTCGTACTGTGTACTCTGACATAAATGCTCGGTCGTTCTCGGCGACTATAATTTTTTTTTTTTTTTTTGAAGGAGTAAAAAACGGAGAAATGCTCATGCACTAACCACATTCATACCTTGTGGACCACGCGCCCGATATACGCGCTTCACATAGTTATACACAGAGTGTGCATAGATGTAATGTGCACTCACGGGCGCATAATCCACATGAGACGGAGGTGAGTGTGGGACTTGCCGAGCGGCACCTACCCACTAAATCTTCAACTCCTTTTACCCTGCCAACCTAGAACTCCGGAACCGCTTATCGCATTACTTCAGAATTCTAGGTTCTAGGCCAATAGGCCGATGCCGGCTCCTCTTTACTATTAGTGTTTGACTGCCCTATCAAAAGCCATCAGCATGTAGGGTGCGCGTCGTCCTCGGTAGAAGGGAAAGCTGTCTATCCTCGGGCTCGCCGGCCTTCGACCCTGTGAAGAGGGCTTTATTCTTCGTTATTCTTCAGCTCACAATCTCTCTGTGCTGTTCTTCTCTCTTCTTCTGCCGGAGAACCTTCTCGATATACTGGGCGATGTTGTTCCATTCCGTCTGAGAGTTGGTCATACATTCTACAATGTTATCTGGCGTCAGATTAGTGCCGATCACTCCTATTGCAGCCTGCTTTTTTGCTGCCCATCTGGCACATTTGAAGAACGTATGTTCTGCGTCGTCCAGCTCCGTCGAGCAGTAGTCACAGTTTGGGCTAGTTTTCCTATTTCCCGGTGCAAGTGAGCATTAAAGTGGCCGTGTCCAGATAGGAACTGGGTGAGGTAATAATTTACATCCCCATGGCTCCTATTCTTCCACGGTTCCAGTTTGCCTATGATCTTCGCTGTCCATCTGCCTCTTTTCTCTCCCTCCCAACGTTTTTCTCACTCTCGGATGGTTGCCGTCCTCTCATGTCTTGTGATGATTCTATCTGCTCCATGTTGTTTGGCTTCATACACTCTCTTTCTCTCTGCTGCCAGAAGATCAATAGGAATGCATCCTGCTATCGCCATGACTGCTGGACCAGAGATTGAGCGATAGGCACACGCAACTCTCAGTGCACCATTTCTCTGTACTGCCATCAGTTTTTGCCTGTGGCAATCGACCTTCAGAGCGTCCGCCCATATTTCGGAGCCATAAAGCATGATGAAGTTGCTCACGCTCATTAGGATTTTCCTCTGGCAGCTCATTGGTCCTGTTACATTTGGCATTAACCTTGATAGCATAGCCACCATGGTATCCGCTCTAGCAGCCGCCTTTTCGATATGTATCCCAAACTTCAGTTTCTCGTCTATCCAGGTAACTAGGTATTTAAGTGTTTTCACAGCTTCAATGCCATGCCCGGCAATATCTTCCAGAAAGGATCTGCCGAAGTATCTCTGTCTGGTTAGGACGACCACTTCCGTCTTTTTGGTTGCTAGTTGGAGGCCGTGCTCAGTGAGCCAGTCTTCAACTATGCTAGATACGATGTGAACCTTGAGTTTGGCTTCCTCCTCTGTGCGGGCTATGATCATTGCAGCAAGATCATCTGCAAATCCTACTAGCTTGATGTCCTCAGGAGGGTCCATTGTGAGGGCTTCATCATACACTACGTTCCACAGGTCAGTTCCAAGTACTGAACCCTGGGCTACTCCTGCCGTGACTTCAGCAGTGCGTGTTCCCTCAGTTGTATCATAGCTGACACTACTTTCGTTCAGATAGTCTCCAATGATTCGCCGGAAGTATTGCGGAACTTGAAACCTCTTTTCCAGGGCGTCAAGAATGTCGACCCATCTGACAGAGTTGAATGCATTCCTGACATCAAAGGTCACCATGACACAGAAGCTCTTTGTCCTGCGGTTGCCCTGCCATGCTTTTTCAACTCCTTGAAGAGCCTCTTTTATTGCCTTGATCGTGGATCTACCCTCTCTGAAGCCATGATGGTTTTGAGCCAACCCACCTGCAGCTGTAATGGCCGCTCTTAGTCTGTCTCGTATCAGCTTTTCGAAGAGCTTGCCGATGCCATCCAACATGCAGAGTGGTCTGTACGAGGATGGTGTGATGGGGGGACCCTTTCCCTTGTCCAATAGTACAAGTTTCTGTTTTTCCACCTGGTGGTAAAGACTCCGGCACTGAGGCAGAAGTTGAGAAGATTGAGTAGCACGAATGGGTACTCAATTGCGATCACCTCTATGACCTCTGTTGGAACACCATCTGGGCCTGGTGCTTCGCCGCCTGCCATCATGGATGCTGCCGTCCCCAGTTCCTCCTTTGTAAGAAGGGGAACAGTTTCAGGCTGCGGTTCCTTAATGATTTCACGTCCTGGGTGCGTGGGGAATAGCTTCCCCACAATCAGCTCCATCATTTCCGGATCCATTGTTGCGATCGGTGTTCGATCTTGCAGTTTCCCTATAACAATGTAGTACTGTAACATTTCACCCGGATGTGTAGAGTAATTTTTTACTCCATGAGCAATATATTCTTTACTTCTACTCTCATCTTTAGAGTAAAAATCTATGCTCCAGCATCAGGAGTAAATTTTTACTCCATACTAGTGTAAGTGAAAGCATGAACAGCTGGTCGCATCGTGCACACCATTTCGGCCGATTCTACTGTTGTGTTCCGTTGTTCGATGTTGGCGCTCTTTTGCAGGTACTTATGTATATTTTTCAAACATTAGGCCTGTTAGTTTTGTTATATTCGTGCATTTGATAAGTTTTATGTTTTTTGTTTTCTTCCTTCAAATGGTGTAAAATCCATGAAATATCAAAAGATATATTTCGCACGATCTGTTGACATTTGAGGTTAGAATATTCAACAAAATCATAATAAGGAGAATTTTCTTAAAGTTGTCGAATGTTTCTGTTTCGTCAGAGTCAATTGTGGTTATGTTCAACACTTTTCGTCGATACCATTAAAATTGAAGAAAATCAAATTGATTATAGGTTAATATTTATCTGAACCGCATTTTCGTCCTTTTAGTTGGCATGCACCATGGATACTTTCCCTCAAGATCAACCTCTTTCCTTGAAGCTTTAACTATTTTCTTGACATTTGTTCTTTTCGAATGAGTGCTCTATACTGCAAATTATACTATTTCATTTTTATTTGAAAATTGGACGTTTTGTCAAAATTAAACTATTTCAATGGTTGGAAATTCAACTCTTTTCCATAAAAATCGTCTTCTTGGTCCGAAGAGTTATCTCTTCTGGTGTAATTTTCAGCCTTCTTGTCTAAAAAAATCCAAGGTTTTATTTAAAAATTGAACTGTTCTAGTGTAGGGTTCATGATTATTTTGTTGAAAGTTTGTCTGTTCTAACAGAATTCAACTGTTTTCATTCGAAATCGAAACTTTTTATACAACATTTGATTCAAAATTGAAAACATGAAAACTAAAACTTTAAACCAAATGTTGTATAAAAACATAGTTTCATGTTTTGTGAGCCCTTTCCCAAAATTTCAAGTCGATATATCATTCGATGGGGACGTGAGTTGTTGCAAAAAAATCGATAATTTGGGTCACGTGACTCATGTGGCCTCATTATATGGCCTTACGCATTCAAATATTTTATGAAAAATTTGAATCTGAACTTTTTTGCAAATTCAACTACTTAGTTGAAAATTCGTCTTTTTCAACTGAAAATGTATTTGTTTTGCATTTAAAGTTTATTCTCTTTGTGTGAAAAATGTAACTGTATTTAAAAAAAATTCATCTTTTTGGCTTGGAAATTCAACTGTATTCGGTTTGCGTCAAATGTTTTTGTTTCAAAATTCAGCTTTTTGGTTTGATAATCAGCTTTTCTCGTTGAAAATTTATGTTTTCATGTTTAAAGGTAATTTTTTTCCGGAACATTCGTCTTTCAATTTCGAAAACTCAACTATTCTTTCTAATATCATTCTAATTGATAGGAAATTATACTTTTTTGGTTGTAAATTAGACTATTCTATGGGAAATGTTTTTTTTATTTTCAATCTGAAGCGTTCTATATTAATTCCAATTGTGTTACCCTTTTTTCGTGTTTGATCTTAGGAGTTTATCAAATTAATTCGGAGAAACGAAGAACAATCATTTTCTTTTTAAAATAAAAGAAGGTTCTCCAAATTCTGCAGAAATCGCGGACATTTGAAAGTTTCTTCAGATCTGAAGAAAAATCCTCATAACCTCAGGGCACTAACACTGCTATATACCGCTCTACTGCTAGTTTCTCATTGTGATGAAGGACGCAGAGACAGAGAATGAGCGGGAACAAGAACAAGCGAGAGGTATAAGGGACTGTAATGGAAGGGGTGAAGGTGAGAGAGAGAGGGGAAAGCCTCCCACCAAGCCACTTTGGCGTGGAGAAAAGAAATGGAGAAGCGAAGGAGAGATAGAGAGGGGGCAGCTTTCCCCGACATAATTCCAAGTTTCTCCTCACCCTACACTTCCCCTGACTTGGGAGTTCACAATGTGCAATGAGAAGTTATCACTTCAATTTACTTTTTCCATCACTTTGACAGTCATTAGCGGATTACTAGCTTCTCGCCGGGCCCCGCGTAGACCACTTGAGTAGCGATAGGACTGGAAACGAGTCGGTCCGGTTTGGGCCAGGCTAGTGCCAGAAGATTTTTCCACACGGAACTATTTCTGAATTCTCTTCATATCCCTTCAATTTCCGGAATTTTCTCCAAGTCTTTCGCATTCCTTACAAGTCTTCCAAACTCCTTAGAAATCCTTTTCGGGATTGACTTTGGATATTTCTGAATATCCCCATTGATGTGTATAGGCTACGCAAGTAGCTATGGTGGCGCCAACTGTCGGCTCGCTCCGTAAGAAGTCGGGTGTCTCGCGATGGCCGATAACATGGGCTCTACTACGGATAGCGCAATAATTTCAACATTATTGAAAGAACTAATCGTTCCAAACGAATTTGTTGTGATGTTTCGTAACTCAAATTCTCTTCTGAATAGTTTGACTTCGGACCTGAATTAATTTGAAATGAGAGAAGTTCATACTTCTAACGAATTCTGAACTCTTTAAACTACATATACCTTTAAGGAAAACTTCAAGCAATCTAGTAATTAATTACTCAACGATTAAGGGTTCCAATTTAGAACTGTATTATTCGAATATGAATTTATTCATTTTTTATTAACTGAATTTCAAACCTAGGTTTGAAATCCTCCAATCTAAATGACTCTTGTCAAAAGATTGTTTCAATTTCAAAGTTCAATAGAAGATTGATTCCAAAGATTTTTAGAGGATTCCATAGCGTTTGAAGACTTTTAGATTTTTTATTTCACAAAGATTTCAGGAAGATTTTCAAGATCTTTAAGATTAAAAAATATTTCAAAATATATGAAAACATTTCACAAGTATTTCAGAACGTTCAAAAACATTCCAGACGATTCCAAGATGTTCGAGATTCCACAAAGATTTCAAAGATTTATTTTTATTTTATATTATTTATTTATTTTTATATTATAAGGACTTAACAAAGATATGAAAACTCTGTAGTTTTCAGGAGTTCTTGAAGATTTCAAATTTTTACGAAGATTTCGGAAATTCTAAAAAGATTTTGAAGACTTTTAAGATTCCAAAAGGTATCAAAGAGTCCAAAAGTATTCAGAAGACTTCCTGAAAACTCGAAAAGATTTTAAGTTTCTTACGGTTGTGTGTTGCAGCATGCTTGCGAAAACCATTTTCAGTTTCAGAACTACAAGTTGTTCTAAGTTGTACCGATCCATCAGACTTCGACTGTAAAAATTGTTCAAAAAAAAAACATTCAAAAATAAATTCTTTTCGATTAAAAGTGTGATTGCTTTCAATACATTATTGTATTCACATTTCTTAAAAACATTTTTCAAAGTCGTATTCAGATAGTATATAAAAATATTCTATACAAAATTTCTTGATCGATTTTTTATTTGAAAACTGTCTTAGAAATAAACAATTTATGATTGACATCATTTTTTAAAATGTATATATTTTTTTCAAATTAGCTTAATGTGTGTGATTCGTTTCATTTATTCTTGATCATTCTTATGAAACTGTTTAGGTTATGCAGATCTTTGAAATTGTCGCTACTTTGACATCATGAATATAAATTTTTTCCTCTTGCTCTCAGCCCCTGATGTGGATCCAATACCTTTTCCAGTTATTTTAGTGTGAATCCCTCGAGGAATTCTTTTTGAACCTCGTTAGCGTGAAAGCTTTTTACGAGTTTTTTCAAGTTTATGACGTTTAAAGAAATCGAAAATCTTTCAGACTTTCATATCCTCACAAGAACATTAAAAATGTTAGAAAAGAGCTAATTCATCGTATTTTATCTTTAATGGGAAAATTCTGACCGTGAATGTAGTGAGGTACCGTAATATTTTCTACGCCAAATCCACCTTCTTGTTGATATTTCCACATATTAGAGTTCTGAAATCAACTCGAGCTAACTTTCAAGATAAATGCATAGTTATTAAAAAAATAGGTTAACGATATTTTAACCATACTCTTTCGAACACGAGTTTTATTATAAGATATGGTCAATAGTCTATTTTCGATATTTCGGACAAAAGTTATTAGCGGCTCGCTGTAGAGTCAAGGCAATCTAACTTGCAAAATAAAATTTTTGTAATTTTCCCAATCTTCAAATCCTCAACTATTTAGTGAATAGAAATCTAGGACGGAAGAGAGGAAAGCTAGTGGCCATGTTCGTAGATTTTAAAGCAGCGTTTGACTCAGTCAACAGGAGGGTCTTGTGGAAA
>WSXT02170333.1:5915-23019 GCA_011762715.2 Neuroterus valhalla | reverse complement strand
TATTAAGTAGCTGTTGCTCTTGGTGGTTCGGAACCCACCGTAAACTGTAGGTCCCCCTCATCCCTGAGTTAGTGGTGAGGTGTGCAAAGGAATATAGAGAAGGTTATGCCCAGACTCTCAAACCCGTAACAGGGAGAGAGTATAAACAAATATTCCATATTAAAAATTCTTCAATTCAAGAATGTCTAATGAAGTGAAATCGACGATTCAATGTGTCCCGTAGTAGTTTACATTTTCCGTATACGTCGCATATTCCTTTAGACACCCCATCACTAACTTGTCGGTAGGGGAGACGCTAGAATACTTCCTGGAGATGGATACACACTCTCTTTCTAGGTTAGTTTTAACCACATGGGCTACTGAGGCTTTGCCGGAGGGTCAGGCGGGTATCGAACCTACCAGCAGATACAGTTACCCTAATTCTAAAGCTCGAGCTTCATCCCTTAGGACCTCCGCTGAGTCAAGAATAGGGAAAATGGAGATTACGTAATACTTGAATGGCCCCTAAGCAATTTCAAGGGATTATTTCTATAACTTATTTTTTAAAACTAAGTGGAAAATTTCTTAGAATATTGTTTAAAACTCTTTCAGCACTTCCTAATATTGTCAAAATGGTTGTGTGATGGTCAAACTTTTTTCATCAACATACATAAAAAATGTTGCAAGGACAGTAGAAAAATTCCTTGATTCAAGACGAATCGATCGATATATGATATTAAGAAATTCCATTCAAGAGAAAGGAAGTTGAAGTTATTGAGAGACTGTTTTTAAAGAATTTTTTTTCAATTACGTGATTGAAAGTTTCTATAAGAACAGGAAAGACTTTTCAATTAGATACATTTTGATTGACCTATTTTTATTTATATATTCTGACATCCTCTATGGAGAAGTAAATATATTTGATAAATAATTATGAGAAGAAAGCAAAGTGCTCATCGAATGAGCACCATAAAGTTAGAGAATTAGAGAAGTCTAAGGTTATGGTGTTCAGGAGACGGGGTGGGAGGGATAAGGGCGGGGATCGGAAGTGGAAGGGGGAGGCTGTGCAGAAGGTGAAAGAGTTTGTGTATCTGGGCTTCCTATTCAGGAGGAATGGGAAAGTGAATGGTCACATAAAAGAGAGAGTAAGGAGGGAAAGTGTTGTGATGAAGCAGGTGTGGGGATTGGGAAAGATTGTTTGCAGATGACTTTGAAAGGAGGATGAAGCTGTTTGACTCGCTTGTGATGAGTATGCTACTGTATGGAGTAGAGGTGTGGGGTGGAAGGAAAGTGAGGAGGTTACTAAAGTACATGAGAAGTATATCAAATGGACACTGGGTTTGGACAGAAGCACACCTAGTTATATCGTTAGGCGGGAGATGGGGAGAACGAGTGTAGGGATCCTGAAAGGTAGCCGAGCGTGTAAGTATGAGGAAAAATTCTTGGAAGAGAGGGGAAGAAGGCTGGTGAGGGAGTGTTGGTGGGAGAAGGAGAACAGGAGAGGAGATGGGAAGATGGAGGGTGAGATAGAAAGGTATTTTCGGAAAAATGTTCTGCATACGGATGAAGTGAGGAGAAGGCACGAGGAAGGAAGAAAGGTGTATGAGATTGTTAAGAGGAACGGCATGGAGAGAGAGAAGGCAGAAGCAGAGGAGAGGATAAGAGGGAGAAGAGAATGTGCGTGTTGTGTGGAAAGGGGTATGCAAAGGTGGAACACTGGGTGGAAGAGTGCGAAGAGTTGGATAGGAGTGGAATTAGCATGGAATTATTACTGCATGAGAAAGGGGAGGGAAGGGCGGTTGCATGGGCGGAGGGGGTATTGGGTAAGATGGAGGAGAAGAGAAGGTAGGAGGAGGAGTAATGGAGATAGGTGTGTAAGAAGGAGAAGAAGTAGATGTAAGAAAGATGCAAATAATGTAAATAGTAGATAAGGAACAGCAAATATACATAGAAGATAAGAAATTGATAGGAACCGAGGTGGCAGAGTTTGGCAATGCGAGGCTGGCGAAATGTAGGAAAATGCGTGTGAGACGAAGCGAGGAAAGCAAGGCAATGAGAGCGAGCGAGCGAGCGAGCGGTCATAGTAATAAGGCATGAATGGATGATATTGTATTAAGTGTGGACGTATGTTAGAGTCAAGTATTTGATGTAAAAAAATTTTTTGTAAAACATGGTGGTGTAAGCAAGTCAATTTTTCAAGACCAATAGGCTGAAGAATAAATGTTTATCTATCTATCTAATATTGTCAAAATGGTTGTATGATGGTCAAATTTTTTTCATCAACATAACTAAAAAATTATGCAAGGACAGGAGAAAAATTCCTTGATTCAAGACGAAGTTGAAGTCATTGAAAGACTGTTATTAGAGGATTTTTTTTCAGTTACGTGATTGAAAGTTTCTATAAGAATAGAAAAGATTCTTCATTTCGATACATTTTGATTATTTATGTATTCTGAAATCCTCTATGGAGAAGTAAATATATTTGCTAGATAATTATGAGAAGGAAGCAAAGTGCTCATCGAATGAGTACCACAAAATTATAAATTGAGAGTGCAACCACTTGGGATCGAATTCGAAAACTAGTTTAATGAAAGGTAGTGTCTATACGTCCGGACACAAGCAAGCCCCTTACCCCTCCCCAGCTGCACTTTTACCTGGACAAGTCCATCCGCTTAGAGGTTAGGTTCGGCCTTAAGAACAATTAACTCGAGTAACTATGAAAAGCTCGGCTTCATAAATTTTTGCAGGATTTTTGAGTCACCCCCAAAATACTCTTCTATAGATCCAAATTCCAAAAGCATTTTTTGACTAGAGGCGCCATGCTCGACCCTCGTTAAGAATAAATATATTGTTGGAAGCGTTTATTTACCATCAAAGGAAATAAATCAGATAAAAGTACTTGGGGTTTCTTCAGGACAGGTAATTGCAGAAAGTCAGAGAAGGTCAAGGAATTGGAAACAGTTCCAGAAAAATCGGGGAATGCCAGAGAAAACCTGAAAAAGTCAGCAAATTTGAAAAAAAACTGATGTTGAATTTTATAAAGTTATGTGAACAGAAACAGGCTGAACTGACTTATGCTGTGTATTGTTTTTATCAGGTCTTACCTCTGATGTTGTCGAAGCAACCTCGTGTATGTTCATTATGCATAAAACTCAATTAAATTCCCTGTTTAATAAAAATGCTGCATTTGAAGCAAAGGTCTTGGACTGAAAAAATGAGATTAAAAATGAAATGGGTATTTCTTGGGTTTGCAAAAAAACACAACCTTGTTGTATGTATATTCTTATGCTGGCAAGAGCAGCAGACAGGGAAATTCGAAAATCGGTCAGAGAAAAAATAAGGAAATCCAGGAAATTTTTAAATTGGGATTTTTTAGCAGCCTTGATATTTTATCATCAAAATCGATTCGAGGAGTTGAACATATTTATACCTCTGTTATTTTGTCGTTTGTGAATAAACAGAACGCGTATGATTATTTAAAGACGACGTTGAATTCTTGTCAGAGATATCTTTCTTGCTTGTTGTCTTCCGAGCGTTTTGATACTTTCGTGATTTCTTTTCATCGTTGAATACGGTTTGCGAAGCTTACGTGCGTATATTGATTGTTTATTCCTCATTCAATACTTGATGCTGACTTTCATTCCATATCAATAGAAAATAAGAAATCTTTAAAATGTAGGAAACATCGTCGAATACCCAGATTTTTGGATACCCGGGTATCGAATCTACTACTCAAAGTCTCAGCCCTGCTGAAGATATGCGAAATTATCGTCTTATGAAAATAATTTATTTGCTCAAGCAATCTGAATTGCTGCCCTACTAAGATACTTCTGAACGGTTCTGGAAATTTATGAACCGAGATTATCTGAAGTTTGAAATCAATGTTTTATCAATTTATAGAAACGAAATTCTCGTTTATTGGAGAAAACGGAATAAGGTAAGAGCAATAATTTTTGGCACCTTAGCCTTATATTGTTAGCATGTCAAAAACTTGCATTTTTTCCCGTGATTTTGGAGGTTTATTTTCACAACTAATATCTATAAACTGATCAAAGAATTACTAAAAATACTTACATAAATTTTTTTAAGCACTTGATAATATTAAATAAATAGGTTTTTGTCTAATGAAACTTTTTTTGTCAGTATAATAATAATAAAGAATCTTTGATTGGAGATATATCAAGCGACCTTCTTGACATCAATGTACTTTATTGAACAGTGAGGACTAATGAACACTTTTCATATTTGAAACATTTTTATTTGCAATAAGCATTAGTTCATCAACATAATTTGAAGTCGATGCAAGGATAGGAAATATTCCATGATTTGATACGAATTGATTGACCTATATTACAAAACAAACATTATAAACATAACATAACAGAAAAATTATATTTTAATTTAGATGAAAATGCATTCATAAATCTTTTTTTATCTTTTTAAACAAGTCATACATTTCCAAATAAAATAATTCTGAAAGAGATCCATCTGATAGAGATTCCGATATTATACCGGTGGTCAAATTTTTTTTTTTTATTTTTAGATTTTTTACATTTTCTTCTCATTCTCATCACAATGAGAAGGTATTAGTTTTATGTGAAAATCGATTTTCACGGAATCAATTAAATCTTCACGTTTCGAGACCCCCTGAATCCGAAAAAACAGGTTGTAGGTTGGTGTTCGTCGAGCGGCTCCGCGCTCGATGGTAATCTCACCTCGCGCTCCGCGCTCGGTTATGAATTTGCCTCGCGCTACGCGCTCGGCCTTTGTACCTCCCTACAGTTGTATAAAAAGCTTGTGAAACTCGAAAGTAAAATGTCGACCACTTTAATTGGCTTTAACAAATACATTCTCATCGCGTGTTTCGTGCTGCACACTCGATCAAAGTTTGTCCAAAGCGGTAGAGAAGTTTTGTTGCCTAAATTTTTTCGCATGTTATGTAGTTTTTCTAGAAATTCAATTTTTTAATTTTTAATTTTATTTTTCACGATTGAAACAAAAACTACGCGTCCAATGGTAAAAATTATAACAACTTTACAGATATTTTTCGGGCGAATAACTTTTCTCTTTCAATCTTCTGTGTTAGCATTAGTCATTTTTCAAAAATTTTATTATCTCATTTTTATAGTTATTTTTCCTGATTGAAATGAAAACTACATATCCTGTCAAAGAAGTTGATAACACATTTAAAGATATTTTCCTGGTAAAGAACTTGCGTTTATTTGATTTTTCCTAAGCTTGTGTCAATTGTCCAAAAGTTCATTTTTTCACAATTTTAGTTCATTTATATTTTCCCGTATCTTACATAGTTTGACCAAAAAATGAATCTTTCTATTTTTCATTTTTTTTCGTGCGTTTTCTGGAAATTTTTAGGTCAATCAGATAAATATTTGAAAAACTGTTAATGGCTAAAGCCGGTACACGCTGCGGGGTCTCGTGCGCGTGCTGTAGCGAGTTCAATTATGTGTGATTCTTCCTATACAGTTCCCCGGCGTCAAAGATAAAAAAAGTAGAATCAAAGCATTAGGGATGAAAGAATATTATATGAATAATGTTGCATAAAGTGAAATGATTAAACTATTCAATTCTAGCCAGTATTATGTGCAAGAATTTTGAGAAAATCAGTACAGAAGGAAAACAAAACCTAAAAAATCTGATAGCTGAGATTCGTCGAATTCCTTATCGTGCGAAATTTCCAATGCCTGAAATGCTTGAAATTGATAGAAGTAGAAGTTATACAAAGTATAGACATATTTTCCGTTTATATTGTAATAGAGCATCAGTGTTCCTTTGAATTTGGAAGAGAATATTCATATAATATTTATATTGAAGAGGTTTATATATTTTCAATCAAAATGCTCAATGAATAACATAGAAAGGAGGGTTTTCACTCGCAATAAATTAACTTTGGATTCCGAGAATTCTCATGAAAAGTATATGCCATTGTTTTTTTTTGTTTTAGAAATTCTTGTACATAAGGTTTGATAATTAAAAAATTTCCACTTTATTCACTTATTCATTTATTTGTTCAAGTCCTATACTTTGATAACCCGAATACTTTGGTGTTACAAGATTACTTAACTAGATTTCATCCTCAGAGCCGGGGAAGTGTATATGGATTCACAGCTAATGAAAAGGTTACTTTCTAAATACTAAAACACGTATTTTCATTTATGATTTATCGGAAAATACCAAAGGCAAGTGGGGGAGGGACAAGATGAGTGGTTAATAAAGTAATAAGATATGACCTCATATAATAACCTCATTTTAAATAAGGTATGAAGTCATCAATAACCTAATTTACCTTATATTATTACATTTGATTACGAAATCTCTCTTGATTGGCGTTTTCTGCTTACTTCCGAACTAATTTTTGTTTTTATACCTGTTCATCTGGCAGGTCACTGCATTATGCACTGGACGATTCGGGGAAGATAAGAGAGACATTCTGTTAGTAGGAACAATAACACACGTGCTCGCTTATCAAGTTGAAGATAATGCTGATGTATTCTACAAAGAGGTATAAACTAAAATTTATGTGATACTTTACATATAAATATCTATTATGATAAAAATATCCATTATCTATTCCACAAATTCAAAAATTTACTTACAGCTGCTCTGAATTGTTAGAAATTGAATAATTGTTTTGAATTTGTTTGCCATGAAGTTGTGTATGAAATAAGTGATTTATAAAATATTTAATTCCAAATTTAGTCGCCATATCTAAACGGAGAACATTTTTTTGGTGGCTGTCACAAAGAGGTTGGTAAAAGTCGAACATAAAGGCATTCCAGTGAGTTTTTATATTCATTTCGAGAACCGCTGTATTCTGGATTGTTACAATTCGGCTTCGAATTTGATGAACGTTGAAATCTAGATTATATATGGTTTCTAAAAAAATATCAAAACTTATAGCAAGGCCTTAATGTCCGACTCTTCAAAAATTTTTTGTAACGCATACTGTACACATTTTCTCCGTGTACGCATTCCAGATCATTCATCTGTTACATTACTTATCTTGAGACAGTTATATAAATTTGGTTACGTATAAGGTGAATAATCTGCATAATAATGTATGTAATGGATGTTCATGAAAGGAATCGTCGAGGAACGCATTTCTAACCATTGTCTGCAAATTTGTAAAAGTGTGACAGCTTCGCGAAGGACCGAGGGCGAGGGGTACATAACTTGCGGTTTTGGCTTACACTGATCGCATGATTAACATGTGATTGTTATTATCTTTAAATTGGATTGCAGTATGACAGCAGTGTAATTATTGGCAATTGCGCGTGATTGCAACTGACTGCATGTGATTGCACTTGATTTTATGTGATTTCAAGTGATCGCAAGTGATTGCAAAGTGATTTTTAGTACACTCTAAATCCCTTGGACTGATATTCCAGTCCATTGGACTAGAATCCTGGTTCAAACAGCGGTGAAAAAATTCCGGTCCGATTGGACCGGAATTTTCGTACTCTTCCTGGTCCAGGCTTGGACCACTTTCTGGCCTATTGAATCAGAAAGTCATCCATTGGACCGGGAAGTCAGTCCATTGGACCAGAATTGCCGGTTTGGTCATTGCTTGGACCAGAATATCGGTCCAAGGGATTTAGAGTGTAAGGTTTGCACACTGATGAGTTATGCACCCTTCGGACAGGTGACTTATCGGAAATATAGAAAGAGGTATGGCAATACCGTTGAAGAATGTTGCAAATGATCAGTACGAATACATCATTATAGTAAAGAATAAGTAAAGATTTCATCTCAAACTTGTCTATTTTCATTGGAATTAGATGAGGGATGGAGTATACTGCATAAGTATTGGGAGACTCGGCTGGATCAAAGGTCAAGTAGTCTTGATCGGTGGAAATTGTTCTGTGACGGTTTTGGATTACCAAGGGAATGAGCTTTATTGGATGGTTGCAAACGAGAATGTAAAAGCTATTACCGCATTTGATTTCGACGGAGATGCAGAAAATGAAGTAAGAACAGCTTTTGTACACTATAGCGTAACTCGAAGTAAAATAAAACACGCAGATGGCGAGATTTTGACTATTGAATTCGGACAAACCGAACAAACAGACAAATCCTTCAGGGTTAGCGTAACCCGTTCGGTACCCAGGTGGAAATAAACGCCCGGCACAGTATTGGCTTAGTACAGCCTGCTAAAGTTCCAATAATGGCCGGCTGTACTAGGACAGTACAGGCTTTCAATGCTTGGCGGTACAGACGAGCCGGTGCTGGCACAGTACTGACTGCCAGTATTGGGGTAGTAATGACAAACTACTGGGGTGCCAAAGTAGCGAAGATATCAGTCTCTATTCAATTTCACGAATAAATTGATCAGTCTGGTGTGCAAATGGAGACAGGCGCGGCGCAAGACCTGTTGCATGTGTTGAGCACACAACACATGAGACTTCACCATATGTTGAAAACAACACACGAGATCTGCTGTTCCCATTTTAGGTCCTCGGTAAATTTCTAATGTACGATTGCCCTGCACTTGTGCATGCAAAATACGTGGAACATTGTATAAGCGCTTTCCATAGGAACATTTAAAAAATGGCAGCGTTTATCGCGCGGCAGTCTCCATCTGCCGCACTTGAAAAAACACTCCTATCCGAACTACAAAACGAACTGCTGTCTTCACGGAGAGAAATTTGGTACGACAGCGGCACTTATAGGTAACTTCGTTGCGCCAAACTGTAGTACTGCAATACTTCTTCTGTTTTTGACAACTGTTCTCCCTGTCAAAGAACGCTGTGTTCACAGTGTAGGACAACTGTCATCTTAGAAACGGATAAACTAACCTTATGCGACAGACGCGTTCCCAAAATTGGTGTTGCTGCTGCTTCCATGTCTTGGTTATGCTTTCCTAATACCATGAATGCAGCAGCTGTCAAAAATTTCTTTCCGTGTTCGCAGAAAGTTCAAACAGTGCAATAAACAAATGTTAATCTTCTTATAAAACATTGCATCATTAGAATATGTACAGTTGCATAGGGAGCAATTATTTTATATTCAGAAACAGAATTAAATTCTTCAATATATTACACAGAACAGAAGTTCAAATTTTTGTGAGATTGAAGCTTCGTAAAGGCATGCAGAGTACAATTCTTTGACACCTCACAAACAATTACCCCCCTCCTTACCGCCCTTCCCCCACTTCCAAGTACAACACATGGATTGAAGCTGTTCCGCCGCACCTGAATGGAAATAACTGAAAAAGTCTTTCCGATGAGGGAAACTCATCAAAGTTTATAATCAATAAATAAGTTAATAATAACATTACTCATCATTTCACTTTCTTTATATGTAGAGTGAATAAATCATGAGAATTAAAAAAAACTCCAATTTCTCAATATATAAGTAATTCGAATCTGCTGTAGTTTTTCAAACATTATAGCGTTCCTAATACGGAACAAAAATTATTTTAAGAGAAATGAAATTTTTCAGAAAAGTTGAAATTTTGGTTTATTTTGAGACTTCTTCTCAATGCAGAAAAATTTTGAAATACATACAATATTTGTCAAAGCTTTGTATTTTTTGTTTTTGCCATTCTAGACTTTTTAAAAATTTTTTACACATACATATAATGCAACCTTTTCTGAACGTATTTTATTACCTTTTTAGACCAATTTATCAACTTTCTGCAATAACACCAAATGTTTTCCTTTCTAAGTATCTACAATTTATATGAAGGTTGAACTTGGACGTTTTTCTATATTAAAGTGGGAAATGGAATTTTTTCACGGTGGTGATTTTTTTCACAATATATCGTTTCTCGTCATTTCAAAACACCTCAACAACATTTCTGTGCGTGATAAACTACCGAATGTCTGTACTGGTGAACAGTACTCGACCAGTACGGCGCCGACGGTAAACTCTAGCAATCTACTGACATTACCACATGGGTATGTTCTATAGTCTCGTTATACTATACCGGCTATTAAGAAATTTTATGGTATGCCAGGACACAGGTGTAACAATAAAAATAGTTTACCATAGTAAAATTATTTTTATGCATTTTATGTGTTGCCTGTGTTAGAATCCCTATCATTAAGAATTCTTACACATTTATTAGTTTGTTCGACGCGATTCTTGAAAAATGGTCAGAAATGCGGTTTCTGAAGGTTTCGAGATTGATTTTCCCACAACCGTTCCTTGACGTGATCCGTAATTAGTAAGCAAAACGCAGGTCGTCTGTGATATCTCTCAGTTTCATTATTCACTGCAGCCCTAATCTTCTTACAAATCGAATGACAGGACATTCGACCTCATCAGCGTTAACATTTTCTGTAATCTTATGTTGCCTTCCTTTTATCTTATTTTATTAGAGTGTCCCTTATGTTATCTTTTGTTATCTTATGTTATCTTTTATTTCATCTCGAATCCTGACTTTGTAGGTGAATCTTTTCAAACGATTTTAAACATTTGAAATGACCCTAAATATATTCTTTTAATAGAGGATTTTTATGCATTTTTCAAATTGTTTTATTCAAAAGTTTATGATTTAAGCTTTCGATAAGAACGCTTGTGTTTTACGTCTATGTAATTATTACTTTTTGGAAATTAGTTGAATATGAGGACTCACAACACTGCATTCAAACGGATCACTATTATAATGGCGTCCTTTGTACGAAGATCAGCATCTGCGTATGTGATACATGTCTAGAAAATATAGGCCGTTAACAAAGACAATTAAAATGAAATATGCAATCTTCTCACAGAAATGTAACTACTTTGAGAAAAAGATCTATTGAATTCGATCGAGAAGAAAAATATTTTTTGACGTTGAAATTTCTTCAATCATGCAATGAGAATCTGAATATGAAACAAACTTATGCAATGAAAGATACTATTAGGCGAAATTATGCCTCATAAATGTAATAGCACATTATGTGCCTTGGAAAGCAGTGGCTTTTATCAGCTCGCGATATGCCCTCGCCTTCGACTCGTACTGCAAACACACATGGGCGAAAAAAGCCTTTCCCCCTAGGTGCGTATGGTTTTTTTTTAAACAGAGGGAAAGAGAGAGAGAAAGGGGGGGGATATGTATCATCACCATGTATTTTCTTTATCAAAATGTTCAGAAAACGATATTCCCGCTGTTGCCCAAAAAGCGGGATATAATATTCATTATATCTCTCCTATTTGGGAAAAGCAAGATATAATAAATTTCCTCTCAATAACTCTTAATAAACATATGATATATCCTTATTATACATATCAAATTGGACATGTAGGCTTTTTAAAGCTTATCAGATTGATTTCAAGAATTTCTTTATTCTTAGCCGTAACGATAACTGCCTAGATTGTAACGATTACCGTTAGCCGTTATGTTCGGCTTTTACAAAATTGTTTGAAAGAACTACTAAAAACATGAGTGGCCAGTTGGTCGTTGGGGCTAAGGCATGCTCTTTGGACCCACGCCGGCTGGTTGTGGGTTCGATTCCCCCTTGCACTCTGGAAGAACTTCGGCGGCCCACGCGGTAAACACTTGCCTAGCAAGGGAGTGTTCATCTCCGGAAAGTCGTGTTGCCGGTACCTCTTGAGAAAAAGGTTACTCTAAGTACTTGGGGCTGGAGTTCTTGGTGGTTCGGAACACACCTTAAGCTGTAGGTTCCCTTACTTACTACTAAGGTAGTGGAAGGGTGTGTAAAGGAATGGTGGAGAGGTTCGAGGAAAATGTAAACCCTCAGGGGACACATTGAATCAATCAATCAACTACTGAAAACATTTTTTCCGTGTAGCATCACTGTATTGTATAGTGTAGTAATAAATCTCTTCCATATTACGGGTTTGAAGCCCTTCGTCCGCTCTACAATTATTAACATAAGTGCCTCAAACTACTTATTCTTACTCAAGTGTAACGCTCAAAATCTACTTTTTCGGCGGACGGGTCACCGGGAATACACCTCGCAAACTTACAATCTATTAAACTCATTCAATAGAAACTATGGGCTAAGTTTTTTTGGTTGCATTTGATACCTCTTGATAGAATCTTAGCAATTCTGGTCTTTGAACTATTCCTCAATCTTGGTAAATGTATTCCTTGGGTAGCTGATGCTTACCCTCTTTCAATCTTGTTTGTCCGCATAGCTTTTTATCTCTATTTATTCACTTTATTTCAGAGTTTTTTCTATTGTTCTAATCCAAATTTTCTAATAGGAATATTCGTTCATGTTTATCTCATAGACATAACATTATATTCTCTGTGTTGGTTTATTGCACGCTAACTGATCTTAGTACTGTTTCATTTGAACATTATCGATATGAACTTGCTGATTTTTTATGCTCACTAATTAGTATTTTTATATGTTTGCTTATGTAATCTCGGTTACTGGATTCTGTTGGTTTTTGGTCTATATTACTTCTGCTTTAGCTGTATTGAATGGATTATTCAAATTTCAAACGTAATTCATACACTTCTTTGTCGAACACTACTTGACCTTCGCCTACTACATTCACAATGGAAACTTTGAATATCTGTCACGTTAACGCTTGGTCTCTACCAGCCCATTACCTTGAATTTAAACATAATTTAATGTCATATTCCTATCATATTATAGCCGTGCCAGAAACCTGACTCACGCCTAATATTTCCTCAAGCCTCGTAGCACTTGACCATTATTCACTTTTCCGTAGAGATAGAGATGAGAGAAGAGGGGGTGGAGTCTGTCTCTATGTGCATGACACCTTAAGAGGCGTACAGAGGTGGAAATGAGCCCTCTTGCCTATTACCCTACTGCTGAGTACCTTTTTATCGATGTATCTTCGCCGCTGGATAGTGTGTTGGTGGGTGTGATTTACAAACCGCCCAATGCCTCGTATGGCAGGGATCTTGAAGCTGATATTTTTGACCTTATGCCTAACTACAATAATATTGTTCTCACCAGTGATCTTAATACAAATCCCAACGCCTTCAACAACTTGACTCATTATTTAACATCAGTGATCTTCTCTGCAGGATTATCTATAGTTCTTAATAATCCCACCCATCACACTGATCAACCAAGTACATGGATTGGCCTGATGATTGTTGATAACTTAGACAAGGTGATCTCTTCCACACAAAACTCTATTGCATTCCTCTTCTTATGACAGGAATGGGATTTTCACAGAAAAAGATATTATTAGGAAGGTAATTTGTTTGACCACAATTTTATCTACTGCTTTCGATAAATTCTCGCTCCTTCATACCCCTTATACGAAAAATAAATCAAATCCCTGGATCACTTCTTAAATTAGAGACTTGATGAAAGAAAGAGACACCAAACGAAGATTGGCCTAAAGAACCAAAAATAGTAGTATTTAAGCTGAATTTCGCAAACTGAGGAACTTAGTACAAACTGAAATCCGGGATTCCTTCAATTAATATAATTATATTTCTATAAAAAACCGGAACAGTCATAAGAACATCTGGCTCCTATTGTAACGGCTTGGTCTTATTCCCCCTAAACATGTGTCTACCGATAACAATTTCTCTTCTGCAGATCTATTACATACTTTTACAACTAAGTCTACCCTTCAGGTGAACACTTCTCCTCCGACCTCTGTTTCCTCTGTTTCCTAGAAAAATTCAACGAGGTAAAATCAAATGAATAGTACGTCTTGCTTTCCCAATTATTTGTCCTGTTCTTTTGCATATCTATATTGCATCTCTCTACAGTCCCTTGCCATGTTATTAGACTCATGCTGAAAAATGAATATTTTACTGCTACTTCCAACGATGAAAAAATGGTTCAAAAAACGCGAGAAGACTATTTTTATGCACGAAGACGTTCTAAGCGTATATCAGGGTACTTGCCAATCACCGTTCTTGACTGGCCTGGAAATTCTCCAGACATGAATCCTATAGAGAATGTTTGGGACTTTATGAAACGTGAATTTTCTTAGCATGCTCCTACAACAAAGCAGGATCTGATTCGTGTACTCAATGACACCTAGGAAAATAACGTAGAGATCAGAAAAAATATTGAGAATTGCATTGACAGCATGTCTCGTCGTATAGCAGCCGTGTTGGTTGCTAAAGATGACCATACAAAATACTGATTTTGTCGAAAAATCGTGTTTCATTACCATAAATGCTCTAATCTAATGTAAATCACTACTTTTTGAAAAGAACTCACTGTATAATATGTTTTCTCATATTCTAACTAAAACTATCTAATAATGAACGTGATGTGTAGTCACTGCAATTCTCAATATATCTTATGATCTCTACGTTATTTTTCCAGGTGTCATTGAGTACACGAATCAGATCCTGATTGGTTGTAGGAGCATGCTTAGAAACTTCACGTTTCATTAAGTCCCCAACATTCTCTAAAGGATTCTCGTCTGGAGAATTTCCAGCACGTTAAGAACGCCACCGTGCATAAAAATAGGCTCCTCGTGTTTTTTAAACCATTTTTTCATCGTCGGAAGTAGCAGTGAAATATTCATTTCTCAGCATGAGTCTAATTATATGGCAAGGGACTGTAGGTAGGAGTTTTCTCTGACACCTGGGAAAAGGCGATTATTCGTCCTATCCCCAAAATATCCAACCCCACATCTACGAAAGATTTTCGCCCATTTCAATCCTGTGCGCCCTTTCAAAACCCTTTCAGCGCATTGTTCACCAGCAAATAGCGTCGCATCTGAGCGCTAACAATTTAATTGACCAAATGCATTCTGGGTTTCATGCTAGGCACAGTTCGCTTACGGCGACACTTGAAATAATTTCTGACTTTGAACTTCCTATGGATAGAAGGGAGATAACAGTTGTTGTACTTTTCGACTTTCCTGAGAGTAATGGTGAGAAATCTGCTCGTGGGGAGGTCAAGAATTGTGTAACTCAAGGGTCTACCCTTGCCTCTACTCTATTTAATATTTACACCTCTGTCCCTGGTAGCAACCTTCTATACTGCAAGTATCATAAATAAGCTGACGACTTCAAACTTCACCTATCCGGGCTTATTTCTACACCAAAGGATTTTCTCCAAAAGGTACAGGAAGATATCGATTTGATGGTGCAGTGGGCTTTGAATAGTGGTCTCACTCAACCCTGCTGATACAATGGCTATTATTATCGGACCAACTTCCTCTCCATCCCTTGAAACAGTTGCAATCTTGCCTCCTCTCCTTGTTGCCGGACGTTGCATTCAATTTACGGAATCAGTAAAAGATCTCACTCAATAGCAGTCTTTCCTGTAACGAACAAGTTTCAGAGATATCAAGGAAAACCTTAAGAGTTCTCCAGTAGCTAAATAGGAATGGAGAATCACTTCCTACTCCAAAACGCATTCCCCTCAATGTTGAGCTTGAGGGTACATTAAATGCTTGCATCGGGTTCATATATAATATTTCTAGAAGTGAACATATCACTCAGCGCAGAGAGGAAGAAAGATTTCTCAATATCGCTAAAAGGAGGCAATTTTTTATGACAAATCTGTTACATAATCTGTTCAGCACTAAAGCTACGCAATATCTCTTTAATCTTCTTCACTCTAGTGATAAAGAACTACCAACACAGTCCAAAGTTTGTTATAGTAAAACAGTACTAAAAATTCAACCTCACCGCACTTGTATAATATAAAGGTCATTTTATATTCGTGGTGCACGCCTTTGGAACAAATTATCTGTTACAATCAGGCCTACACCTTGACAATACCATTACAAAAAATTCCTATTCTCCTACTTATTCAGAACTTCTAATCCGACTCTTGACATCACTCTTCAGTGACTCATGTATAAATATATTAATTTCTTTTTCCTTCCTAATAACATCCATCTCCTAATACTCTGGGCTTTCTTATGTGCATTATACTGCTTTATAAACCAATCTCTTCATTTTCAATGTTGCTTATCACCAGCTTCGTATTCTAATATCTTGTGAACCGACTGCTGTTTTACAGTTATATCTGTGCTATGTATAACCTGTTCCTTAGAGGGCTAACTGGCCCTAAAGACTTTTTTCGAATAAATACAAATAAAAATACAATACAAATATCACTTGAAATAAAAAGACAATTCAAGAGTGTGTTTGAAATGAATTAGTCATTTCATTGAAAAGAGTTATATTATTTACCGTCAGTTACATAATCAATCAAGAATCAACAATACATCACTCAATGCACTTGTTGAGCAACGACATACGATTGATAAACTGCTAGATACAGCTCTCAGTGCGAAGCGAAGGATGGAAATGTAGAATGCGAAAGGGCGGAAGAGAGTAAGAGAAATGGCACAAGCCAAAGAGAGTTAGAGAAGGGGAAGCGCGCATTTCCCCTCACATTCTTCAGCGTCATGCGTTACCCAATAACTTCGAACTTCCACTCATTTGCGAGTTAACACCATCCCATAAAAGGCTATCACTTCAAGAATACATTACAGCTTCCTTGTAAATGATTTCAGCCACAGATTTACAATGGTCCTCCAGAACACTTCTCTGGATCCACGCCTGGATGATTCACATTTTTGTCTTTTTGTATTATTATATTTCTAAAATAACTGAGAGAAACACTGGAATGGAAAAACTTGATTTAAGGAATAGAAATCTGCTTGCTTCGCGGGCCCACCTCTTCGAGCGCTTCGCATGCGGCTCGCTTCACTCGCACGTTTGAGAGCGCTGGGGGCGCGCGTCTATCGGATTTCATGCTTCGCGACCAATAATGTATAGAACTCGCGTTTCACGCTCGAATAATTATACCTTGCACTTTGGTTGCCCTCTTCTTTGTTCAGTTTGAAAAAAGGTTCAAGATCAAGAACAATATATAAATCTTTCAAAAAGCTAGAATATCTTATTTACATATTTTCGCATGCCTAGCGTTGTTTGGCGTCAAATTGAAAATTTAAATTTCTCTATAGCATTTGCGATGGGTAAAACCAGAACCGATGGTATAGTAAGGGTGGTTAACGAACCCACCCTCCCTTTAGGACCCCTTAACCAATGTACCAAAGACCGAGTTGATCCGTTTATTCCTCTTTAGGTATCGTGTTTATGGACGGACGGACATACAGAGGGTTATCAACTCTGTGAGTAGCTCGGCCCGGAGATATGCATTGAACGGGGGGGGGGGGGGGGGCGGCGCCAGGTGCGAAAGAAGCGCAGGGGAAAAGGTCACCACAACATTTTGTTAAA
>WSXT02170322.1:0-23020 GCA_011762715.2 Neuroterus valhalla | reverse complement strand
CATCTTTGTACGTAATTTGTTATTTTCGCCAATTTTCGTTGGCCTGAGCTCAAGGGACGTCCATAAACGTCTTTTTGTGGAAAACTGATATTTTTCGATGAAAAATATGTCCTTTTTTTAAATCAAAAATACAACTATTCGGTTAAATGTTCAAGCCTTATGTTGCATTTGGTTTGAAATTCATGTATTTGGTTAGAAAATCGTCTTTTTGGTAGGAAGTTAATGTTCTTGGTTGGAAATTGATTCTTTTTGGTTGGAAACGCAACTGTTTGGTTAACAATTAATTTTTTTTGCTTCAGGATTAACCTTTTACCTTGACAAAATTGTATTGGTTTGGTCAAAGATTCATTTCTTTGGTTGAGAATTCGTTTATTTTCTAAGAAAGTATTACTATTAGGTTGAGAATCAATGAATTTGATTAAAAATTTGTCTTTTTTGATAGGAAATCGATTCCTTATGGTTCAGAATGGAACTATTTTGTGGAAAAATTGGTTTTTTGTTGAACATTCTTTTACTTGTTTGAAAATTGATTTTTTTGTTAGTGAATCATATTTTTAGTATGGAGGTTATCTCCTTGACTATAAATTCATCCTTTTTTTATTAAAATGCAACTAATTAATCAAAGATTATTTTGTTTTAGTTGAGAATCCAGCTATTTTCTTAAGAATTCGTGTTTCTGGCTTAAAAATTCAACAGCTTAATCGAAAGTTAAATTATATGATTAAAAACTAGGTTTCGTGTTTAAATTTAGTCTTTCTGGTGAAACATTAATCTTCTAGGTTAAGAATCCATTTTTGTGGTTGAACATTTTACTATTTGGCTTAGAGTTGAACCATTTCCTCAGAATACATTTTTTTAGATTTACATTTCTGGTTGAAAATGTAAATCTTTTCTTGAAAATTCTCCTTTTATTTGATTGGAAATTTAATTTTATTCTCACAATTAGACTATTACATTTATGTTCAGAAACTTACCCTCTATAAATTGGAAATTTCAATGTTTGATAGAGAATGCATGTATCTTTATCAAAAGTTCGCCTTTTTTCAATATATTTGGTGAAAAATCACTTTTTCCTCAAATTAATTTTCAAAACGGCTGATTTAACTATCCTTTGTTATATTTAATGTTTTCTGAAACATGCGACTTTTTCTCTTGAAAACTAAACGGTCTTGTTCAATACTCATCTTTTTGGACAGGAAATTGATCATTGCCGAAAACACAATTATTCTTTTGAGGACTTGAGTATTTTGTTTGAAAAATCGTTTTTTTTTTTTGTTGCTAAATAATAGAAATTGAACACTTCCATTATTGGTAGAATTCTCATGGTTCCTAGATCAAAATTCAACTTATTGTTTGAAAATTCATGTATTTCGTTGGAATTTCGCCTTCTGATGTAAAATTAGTTTTCTTGGGGAAAATTTTATATCTTTTATCAAAAATTCAGCTATACGAATAAAAATTGAGCTGGTTTCTTAGAGTGAAGATACCTTTTTTGAATGGAAATTCACCTTTCTTGGCTTGGAATTAATTTTTTTTCTTGATAATTTAACTATCTTTCAGAAACCTCGTTTTTACGGCTTGAGAATTCAATTATTTGGTTAAAATTGCCCCTTAATGATATTGTTTGGAATACATACTTATGGATTCTTTAATTATAATGTAAAATTGGTAACAGGATTTCGGAAACCTTGTTTGTTATAAAAGGACCTCAGAGTCATTTCCCCAAGGAAATTGAAGATTGAAAATTAAATTCTAAAATATGAAATGATTCTGTAAATATATAAATCAACTGAAAGAATTTCAGTCATATTTATACTTCAGACATAATTGAATGTGTGTCGCCTGAGGCAATGAATCGTCTGGTTGTAGTAAAACAAAACGACTCAAGATGAGATTCGTGTTATTTTAGGTCAACTAATTATGGGGATATCATAGGTGTACACTGAACATGTGTACCGGTACATGTCTATATTGTTTCCACAGTTCATAGCTTGAACCTCAAATTCCATCTGGATTCTTATGAAGTCTATGATTATAAAAGTCATTGGCCTGATCGTCATCATGTTAGTGAGATTAAAGATTGTATCCTTTGGGCAGCCCTTGGAACGTCCCTATTCAAGCGAGGGTAGTTGAACATTATTTCGTTATTGCATTAGAACATATTTCATCGATTATAAACATGTTAATATTTACACTACTTAAAATGTTTATAGTGCGGCTAATAAAAAAATATGAAGAAGTGGGTTAAATCTTGTTAGTATACTCTTTCCAATGTAATCTCTTTATACCTTAATTACCACTTTTTCATCATAGAAAAAAAAACGAAGGATAAAAAGTGATTCAGGTAAAAATGTAGGGTATCTTCGACAAGAAAGAAAATAAAGATCCACTACAAAAAAATGAAAAATTCCTGATTTTTAATTTTATCCTTATCCATCTTCATTCTCTTTGCAAGCTGAGATTACCCCAGGATGTTTGCTTGGAAAACTTTTTACCCTTTGTTTTTACATTCTCATTCTGAATGAGAAGTATTAGTTTTATGCGAAAATTGACTTTCGCGGATTTTAAGAAATCTCCATGTTTTGAGACCCTCTAAGTCAGAAAAAACGATTTCTAGGAAGGTGTCTATCTGTCTGTGTGTCTGTCTATAATCTGTGAACTCAATAACTTTCGAAAGAATAATCATATTGGATTGTGCTTTGGCACACTTTTTCAAGGCCAGAAAAGGAAGGACAAATTAGTTAACCAGCTATTTTCGACCGTTGTTTCTGCTTTTATCCATCGAAATAGCTTTTTGAAAAATCAAAAATGCACATATCCGCTCAAACTATGCAAGGCGCAAAAAAATGTTAAGAACCAAAATTATTCATTTTGAAAAGATCTACAAATTTGTAACAGACCACTTTTTTCATAAGATGTACAGTTTTTGATTGAATCTTGAAGAGTGTTACCAAAAATGAAAATTTTCATTTTTCAGCGAAGCTATGGGAGATGCGAAAAAATTAAAAGTACCGAAATGGTTCACCTTAAAAAAATCTAAGAATTTACTGCTGACTACTTTTCAATAAGACGAATAGTTTTCGTTTTAATCACGATAACGCACTTACAAAAATGAAAAAATATCATTTTCCAGCCAAACAATAAGAGACAAGAAGAAATATTGAATAGTTAAATTGTTCATCTCAAAAGGTCTACAAGTTTTATGTAAATTATTTTTAAATGAGACGTATATTTTTGGTTGTAATCGTGACAACGTTTTTTAAACAATGAAAAATTCAATTCGCTAGCCAAACTATGCGAGATTCAAATATCAGTGGCGAGTATTGTAATGAGAATATGTTCTGTAACGAGCTTTCAGTAAAATTAATTTTTTTTTTAATTTTCATCAAAAATAAAAAAAATTCGATAATCTTCATAGAAGTAGAGGTTTTTAACAGTTTTGCAACATTTTCAACTCTGTGTATGCTCACTGTAAACTGAATCAAGCACAGAAGTAGTCGAGCGCGAGAGAAATACCCCTCTGTGCGAAGCGCGAGAGAAATACATATCTGAGTGCGAAGCGCGAGATCCGAATGACGCGCGCCCTAGGCGCGTTCAAACTTGCGAGAGAAGCAAGCCGCATACATATTTTCAGATAAATACATCCTTTTCTATTCTATTTTACCATTCCCATCCTATTCCTTTTTGCGACAGTTCCTTATTGTTTTTATTCCATTGCATTACTTTTATTGTCCGCTCTGCCTCATTACTTCATTTAAGGATTCTGACTCAACTTTTTCAATCCTATTTTATAATTCTTTATCCCCTTTTATCACTGCATACCATTCGTCTTATTATTGCTCTCTCGTTTTCTACCCTTCCAATTTTTGTTTTAAACAAAGTATCAGTTAAAAGCAGTTCCCATTATTCCATTATTAACATTTCAAACTCTAGAATTCATCTTGGAACTTAAATTCCACAGCTTTAAAAAATTATAGAGTTTTTAAGACCCTCTGCACAGTGGTCCAGAAACCATGTTTCGGCGATCAGAAGTCCGAAAATTACTAGATTTTCAAAAATTTATTTTCTAAGGTTGTCTCAAGTTGCTCATTCCAGGTATGATATCAAAATTTCGAAATTCAAAATGGCAAATCCAATTGAGCAACCAAAAGATTTTGAAAAATCTCGAATTCCTTCGAAATTAATTTTGTGAAGGTATTTTGAGTCACTGACTCCGAAATCGGAATTATTATTTGAAAATTTGAAACGGCAGATTCAATGTGGCCACCAGCAGATTTGTAATATATTAGATTTCTTCAAAACTCATTATATACAGGGAGTTTTCTGTCAAAGATTTTGAAATCGGAATTATAATTTACAAATTCAAAATAGCAGTTCCAATATAGCAGCCAACAAAAGTTAGGAATTATCAGAGATCTTCGAAATCTATTTGAAATACGCATTATGAGTTGATTATTTCAAATTAAGTCACAACAATAGAATTGTTCTCAAGGTAAAATGGTATTTAGTAACAAACTATATTCGATATACACGAAAAATATATGAACAACTCATGATGTTATAAACAAATTTTTTATCTTCCCAGGCTCATGGAGTTAGAGCTGTTCATGAAGAATGATTTTTAGGGAAAAACAATCTGATTTCCTAATTGTTTGAACAATACATTAAGATTGGTAGGATACGGGAAAATTTATGGAACCATTCGAATCTACGGAAAGTATTATATGGAGCCCATATATTAGATAATTTTTTTTCTTCTCTACTCCATTTGCTATGCATTGTAAATCAAGTTCTATCTCATGAAAAATGATATCTCAACTAAATGCGCTCAACCAAATATTCTGAAATTACAAAACGATTTTAGAAAGAAATATTTTTTGTCCACGCCGAATTGATTTACTGAAATTATTTGTTTAAATAAATAGTGTATAGCAAATAAGGAGAATGTTGAGTGAAATTTTAGTGTTATTTAAATTTATCTTCAACAATTTGCTGCATTGTTTACATATTATTGAAATGAGGATGAAATTATAAAATTGGCCTTGACAGTTTTTTCAGAGATGGTATTTGACGATCAGACGCTCACTCCGTGATTTTGGCGTTTAAGTTACGTTTCAAGATGTAGGGGAACCCTGGGGAAATCCTAAAACGCAGTTGACACTCTCTGCACTACTAATTATTTATCAATGTAAGTATTGCCAAATTGCCCTAGAAATTAATAAAAGAATAAGATTTCCATTTTCAATAAATGAGAGAGCAATAAATATTTCGAATATTTAAAAAAAAAGCAGAAGAAAAATCGAAATCTATATATTTATCATTTTAATAACTACCAAGAGAGCCGGATTTCATCAATTAATAAACGATTCACGACAACGATACTCTAAAACACATACGATACTCTAACTATTACTAAATTTCATTGTGTAATTCTTTGTACAAATGTAGAGTTCGAAAATTTGTCTTTTTGACAAGAAATCGGGCTTCCTACCCTCGGGAGAAAAATGAAAATATTTCATCAGTGGGGATTCATAAATGGACCCTCGAGAACAAAGTGTGAAATTAAAATAAGCTACGGGATAATTTTGTTCCCAAATTTGAATTCAGCGACCCCACAAACTTTAGAATATTTACATTCTTCATATTCTAAAAAATATCTAGTAAGATTTTCGAAATTCTTCTAAGAAAAACATGAAAAAATTTGGTCTAGTTCAAGTTTTAATAATTCTGTAAAACTGAGAAAATTTCGAATACAATATAATAGGAATACATATAATTGAAAATACAAAAGAACATAAATGGATAGTTCGATATTATGTAGATTGAGGCCATGTTATACTTACCCGATTCCTACCTTTTACCGAATTTTTTTGCAAATAACCACGTCCACATCGTAATAAATATCGAGTTTAAATTTTAAGAAAAGCCTTAGAAAACAATAAACTACGTTTGTATACAACAGTTGGTTCGAAATTTTTGGAACAAACATTTTCTTAAGGAACTTTTTCAAAATTTTGAACCAAATATTTTATACAAACGTAGTTTATTGTTTTTTATGGCTTTTCCCAAAATTTCAATTCGATATATTTTTCAGTGCGGACGTGAG
This sequence comes from Neuroterus valhalla, assembly GCA_011762715.2. Classification (NCBI taxonomy): domain Eukaryota; kingdom Metazoa; phylum Arthropoda; class Insecta; order Hymenoptera; family Cynipidae; genus Neuroterus; species Neuroterus valhalla. The sequence continues at coordinate 16,914 of WSXT02170322.1, read as the reverse complement.
TTGATGCAATAAAATCGATAATTTGGGTCACGTGACCCATGTTTAACAGGGCCTGAAAAACACATATATATGAGAATATAAATTGATGGAATGAAATTATTGTGAAGAAACATTCGAACTTTTAATGGAACTTCGGACAGAAACACGAGAGGACAGGATGAAAATGGATGCATAATCGGCTAGGATGTATTAGGATCCATAGAAAATGACAAAATCAGATAAGTTCAGAATGTATTAGAAAAAAGCATGAAGTGATAGCTTCAAAAAGAATGGAATAAAAATTGATTTAATTATAGAAACAGGAAAATAGAATATAAATAAGAATAAAAATTTGTAAGTTCCATTATTCTTGAATAGTTCCCTTTGAACCCTTATAAAATAAAAGGATAGACTCTTCTTCTATACCCTTAAAAAATGAAGAGTATGCATATGATACAATATCGTAATTACCTTATTTTTCTAATAGAAAAGAAGTTGATCAATTTTTTTTCTATATTGCAAGTTAAATAGACACCCCAAACTAAAAAATATTATATCAGAATAAAATTCAAAATCTATTCTTATCTCTTCTAAAATTAAGTAATATGACACCAATGTCTATCAAAACAAGGACTCAAACAATTTATTTTTTCCAGCTAAAATAATCTATAGAGTCCTTTTTTAGCGAAAATCATTAATATAGTTTAAGAAAATCACAAATTACACGGACTGAAGTTGATGACGACTCTAAGTGCCACTATAACCCTACGTATCTTCATTTTTTTTAAAGCTGATCGAATCGTTTGATAATTCAAAAACGCAATATTGACGCATATGTTCTCATTTCCCCTTCTCAGTATTTTCGATTCCTAATGGGTTTTAAACGTGCTACATATCTTGGTTAAAGTAGGCAATTAGAAATACCAGATCAGCGCTTGGTCATTATAAACTGACTATGGTTTCATCATTGAAACGAGCGTCCCGATTTATCAAATCGTTAAGATCGATAGTACCGAGGATAGTACGCACTTGCGAGAATGTTGATGATTACAGAAGCTGGCATAATTTTTACGATGGCAAAAATTGTATTCAGAAAATTTTTCCAATTCTACTTCTCTCTCTTTCCCACGACATCTTCTAATAGGTGCCACGCCTCGACCCTATGCAACCCCGAGACTTCGCAAACGATCAGGTATTAATTAGCTAATTTCCGTTAATTGACGACCGAGGACATTTTTTACGCGTGTCTTTCCCAGGCTGGGGAAACGAGTGCGTCATAATTGAGTTAGCGTTGCGCATTTTTTGAAAAAATACGCTGCCTTTTTTTCCTTTCTCCGTCGAAGATCCTTTTCCTTTTTCTTCTGCCCCACCAAACATTTCCTCGCCTGAAGACTTTACTCATTTGCTGAACTACCTTTAAAAAACCTATTCCTTGATTCCTGTATTTAACGTTACGCTAATTTTACGTGACGAATGTTTACGAAACGCCTGAAGTTTGCGAATATTTCAATATTTTATTTTTTCACTATTATTCACACATTTGCAGAAAGAAAGAATATCAAATAGCTGATAAATAATAACGGAAAATGAGGTAATAAATACATAAATTTTGTCCAAAAACTTTGTTTGAAAAGTGAAACATTCTAATCCAATAATTTGCACTTTAAATTTCTCTAACAAAGACACATCGAGAATCTTCCGAATAGTACAGTCAATCTGTCACAAAAAGGCCATTTTTGGAAAAAAATACAATAAACCTTTTTTTGCGGAAATCGGTAGAAGATCATTCAAAAAGCTTGACATGAAAAATGCGGGATCGTTCAGGAGCGGGTTTTTGAGAAAACTCAAAAAGTTTTTGGATTTGACATACCTCGGAAATGGTAGGTTTTTGGGAAAATTTGTAAGGACAGAAAATGTTAGGGGCAATATTTTCTACAACTTTCCTCATTGGATCATCATACTACGATAAAGAGTGCAATTTTAGATGGCGCTAAACTAACAAAAAAAGCGTCAGAAAAGAAGTAAACAATACCATGCAAATTTCATTGATATTGTCAAATAACTGTTTGGTTTTGTAATAAAATACAAATTGACATGGGCGAGGTATTTTTTGTTCTCAACAAGCCAAGATTCTATGAAATAATAAACACTTACACTTATTTTCCACGTTGCACGCTCAACAACAATTATTAGCACATTTTTGTACAGCTCGTTTGATATAAAATTTTAAAAACCTTCTAAAATCACGTTCATTACTCAAGACAGCATAGTTTAAAAAAATATATATTAATAATCAATGTTAATTCATAATAACAATTGTCATAATTAGGAATAATTTGATAGTCCTACTTACAAAAAAATGATTTATTCAGTCTGAAGTAATGATTTATTCTGTACCTACACTAACGTTGCCCTCATCGGAAACAATGGTAAATCTGCGGTGACGGGTTTGTCACGCTATAACTCGTGAACGGTAAGTCAGACAAGTAAAGTTTTTATATGAATTTTGTAGTTTTTTTTTAGACAAACAACTTTCTCATTGACAGTTTTGCGTTATGAAATTTTTTTCTGTGCCAACAAGCGAAAAAACGCTTTTTTGGTACTTTAGCCCCATCTATTAATTGCAATTTTCATCGCAGCATGTTGACTCAATGAGGAAAGTTGTAGAAAACATTGCCCCAACATTTTTTGTGCTTACAGACTTTTCCAAAAACCTACCATTTCCGAGATATATCAAATCCAAAAACTTTTTGAGTCTTCTCAAAACCGCGCCCCTGAACAATCCAGCATTTTTCAGGTTGGGCTTTTTGAATGCTCTTGTAGCGATTTCGGAAACAAAATGTTTTATGATATTTTTTTTCCACAAAATATTTGACAAATTGACTTTACTTATAGCGGAAAATGAGGTTATACAATAATTTTGTCTACAGAATTTGTTTGAAAATTGAAATATTCTAATCCAATAATTTGCACTTCACATTTCTCTAAAACAAAGACACATTGAGAATCTTCCGAATACATTGCGATTTCAATTAGTGGTCTCGTTTGAGAAAAATGGGCTTATTCTGAGGATTGGATTTTTTTATATAAAAATACTTAGTAAAGCTACAAAACTGTTAGCGATTTTGAGTATTTTAAATAATTCAGAACATAAAGATTACTTTTTGATTAGCTTTGTAAATTCATTTTGAAGACAAAGTTCCAGATAGTTTATGTTTTTATACCCGAAAATACATTTGAGAATTATTGAAAAATATTTGAGAATGAGGGGATTATTACATTATTTTCAGGTTTTTACTTCAAAATGTTGCTCCTCATGCAAAAACTAATATTAATAATTGCTGAATTTATGCGCTATACTTATACAAATATTTTACAATCTCTTCCATGAATTCAAATTATTGTTTCGATAATTCCTCAAGCTTTTTCGATTACATACAATAATAATAAATGTCAAGATTCTTTTGACAAAATGTATTATTTCACATCAGCCGGCATTTGGTGTTTTTTAACAGTTTGAAATTGCCCCTCAATATAGAACTTTAATATTTTTTGTGTTATCCGAAAAAAATTCATTTAAATGGAGGAATCAATTTTTTCAACTGTGGAAAAATCCTTAGTAACTAGCACAGAAGATTATTAGTTGTTATTTATCTGATCCTCTAAATTACGAAAACTGTATACAATCGTGTCGTAATCCACTCTTCAAATTCGAGTATATAAAATTTTCCTGCAATAATTTTATTGCATGAAAATAAAAGTAAATTGTGTTTATATTGAACTGACGTTCAATATAAGTATAATTACAATCTGATGATTTATAATTTATATTACCATAGACTTGAACAAAAATACAATTTCAAACACAGGAAATACAAAAAAAAAACTTATTTGGAATGTGCTGCAAAAATTGATTAAAAACCCATAAAATTTGATCTCTGAAATTTTCAAGTAAAGAATATACAAACGTATTTAACAACAGTAGTAATAGAATACCACAAATGAATACCGAAAACTGGAACCAACTCAGCTACACAATAATAACAAGCTAAACAAAATAGACTAAATGAAATTGAATGTTTATTAAATTGAGTTGACAATACAACTGTAATAAGAAATTCTCAATTGAACTGTGAAATTTATTACAGATATATCAAAATATTTGGAGATCATGAATCTGAAAAATTTGAATCATAAAATGAGTTAAACAATAACTTACTTGGTAGCGACAGGCACGAGGGTCCAGTCGTACCCCTGAAGAACTTTTGCGACGGCCGCGCTGATTCCTTCCCCTCCATTTGGTCCAAAACCCGCATTATTGTTTTTATTACTACAATTATTATTCTTAACATTATTCACTCCCGAGGGAATCATACACGATGACTCCTCTTCATTTTTTTTTCTCTTTCCTGAAGCATAACGGTAAGCAGATTCCACCTCTGAAGCATCCATCCTCGAAGTTCCCACAATTTCATTTATCTTCCTTTTCCCGCAAGAAAAAACTTCAACATCCGAAGTAACAATTCCTGCCGATTCTCCAATAATTTCATTCACTTTTCTCTTCAAAGCTGGACATCGAAATGCAGCTTCAGCCCCAGAGCTGACCGAACAATTTGACTCCGACATTAATTCGTTCATCCTTCTCTTTACACAGGAATAAGCATCTTCCGCTCCAGAGGGAATGTTTCCCATTTCTTCTGAAATATCATTCGACTTCCTCTCTCCGCAGGAAGAATAAGGCACTTCAGATTCCTGGTCTAGTTCGTAAGAATCGTCCTCTTCTTCTCCACTAGAACTTTTTTTTAGTTGCTGATAAGAAATGTCTCCAGAAGGACTTCTATTTGGAGACTCATCAGCAATGTGGTTCACCCTTCTCTTTCCAGATGTGCATGAATACGTAACTTTTTCACCCGGATTAACGTGATTTACAGAGAGATTTGATGATTCTCCCATTATTTCGTTCATCTTCCTCAAGACTTCAACTTTTTGGAAATCTAGAGGCTAATCGTAATTGTCTAGAATTCATGCACAGAAGATTCGCATTCTTCCTGGAAAATGGAATAGGTCATGGAGCACACAATCTCACTTCATGGGGCATAAATCAACCATCTGGATACGGCTGATCTTTACTCTTTGACTCCTCGCACGTAAGCTGTCAGGTTTAATTAATTTGTTCGATTAAGACAACACTCGTAATGCGGGGTCTTATTATCTTTGCTTATAATTATCAGCGCTTAGAAAACAATTGCTAACGCTCATTCGGTTGCATCATTGTTCCAATGCAATGCAAAGTTTATAATCAAGCTTTCAACTTCAAACTTCAAAATCCAACTTTTCAACCAATCTTATCACCAACATCGGTAATTTTTAAGTTCTTTTGAAAAATCACTTTTTTTTAGGGTAAAGGAGAGAAGCAACTGTTTATTCCGAAGTTTTCAGAAGGTCTATGTCTCACACTCACTCAAATGTTTTCACGTACACTTACTTGCATCACAAGTCTACCGACAGTGTAGCACAAGTTTTGTAGATATTTTGTCAAGGCTCTTTTTTAGAAAATTGGAAAGTTTTGATTTCGGGTTTAGTGGTTCTATTTTTAAAACACAGTTTGGTAGCCAGAAATCAGTTTCTTGGCATGGTTGGTGGGAATGAAAGGAAGTGATAAGGAATAAAGGAGTAAGACTTAAATTGGAGAATTTGAGGCACTCTAAGGCTAAGCCGAGCTGTTAGCGCGCACGGTTGGTTATTTTGTGTATACTGTATACGGAAGTCTCTGAAAGAAACGTCAAAATATGAAACTGGTCCCGGCGTGTTTCTGGTGTGCGGCGCGATCAGCGCAGAAGTGAGGTGGTTGCATTGCCTCGAGGCAGTTTCCAGTTTCCACCACGCGACTATCCATGGAAGGCGGGGCGAACGCCTGCTGTTAACACTTGTTGCTTCGAGGACGATAGAATGAGTGCGAGAGAGAAGCTGAAACGGAGAGAAACTGAAAAAGAGAGAAGAGTAGCCAAATTCGTTGGAAAGAAAGAGGAGAAACGAGAAATTTGATAAGGGGGATTGAGGGTGAGGGAAGTAGGGAAGAGATTGAGATACATTTAGAAATTTACCAGGAATCCGAACAAAGATTCAAATTGAGGGAGATTTTTCCTTTTTTTTTATAATTATTTCCTTGAATGTTGTACTACACCAGACTATTTAGATTTTACAAAACTGCCCAAGTGTTAAAAAATAACCCTAATGGAACGTAGAAAAAAACCTAATTTTTTTAGATGTCATTTTGATCATACCTTAATTTAAGACCGTTTATGGATTTTAAGCTATCACAACAAAAAAGTTATGAATTAAGAATCTCGTTTATGCTTTAGGGAGATGGCTTGCTATGCTTTAGGTTCTAGATTGAAGATAGAAATTAGGCTTACTCTTTCCTTTGAGACAGAAAGGCTTAAATACGATCTCAAACCTGGCTTTGGGACTACAAACGGACTGAAATCAAGGTGTAACGAAAACGTTTTTTCCTTATAGATTTAAAATCACTTTTATTCTTAAAATAAGATAACGATAATGCCACGTGATACTTTATTTTATAACAAAAACTTATTTATGCTAAATGTTAAAGAAGAGTTGCCACGATTTTGAGGTTTGGGTCTGTTTTTCATAAATTATACATAGAGGGCGTACTAACCAGCATGCAACCTTTAATATTGCACCAAATTGATATTTTTCATTAAATAAACTTTTTTATTCGCCTGCGAATAAGCATGGTTCCAGGTCATTTGTTTGCATGCTCCTCCGCTGGTCCTACTTTTTTGGCCACAAATATGGTGCACTTTATAGTAGTAAAGTTGTGGGGAGTTTTTACACATAACCTCAAAATACACGTACTTTCACAAAATTCAGCAAAATAAAGCTTTTTTTGATTATAAAACAGAAAAAGAGTTCGACGACGTCCGTTAGCATGTGCTTTATCATTCCTCCAGTTTTTAAGACTTAATATTTATTATTTTCCGGAAAAAAACGGTTAATCTAGAATCGATAATTTCCTTAGGATCACATTGATCCTTAGGATCAAACTCATTTTCTAGGGACTTTTCGGGTAACAAATTCCAAATTCAAATTGATCCAAAATCACGGATCCAAATGGCAGGGAACATAGCGGTTCATTATGTCCTTTAATTTCAGGTAATAAGGAAAATTTCTTCCCAAAAAATCTTATGATTTGTTCATAAATTTTGACTCCTTGTTCTTTTTAAAATTTTGTGATGTAATCTTTTCAGTACAGATTAGAGACAATATATTTTTTTTGTAACAATTTTTTTCTGCGAATAAATTTTTTAAACGAACATTAGATGTTTACGAATCTTTTTTAGAGAAGGAATTTCTGAAATATTCAAATCCTAAGAAGCCAACTTTTCAGAGCACATACGTACAAGATGTTTTTCATTTTGAGCTTTGCTATGTAACTGATTTGTCTTTTCAGTTCAGTTTCTAGACTGCTTTTTGGAAGGCGTCTTGTTTTCTAACGAATGAAATTTCGGTTTATGATCCAGGAAAAGTGAATTCAAACTTTGTAAAATAAAAAATGGGACAAAGGCTCAGAACTTTCGATTTGAGGAATTTAGTTGGATTTTCTTTAATTTAAAAAAGAAGATAGATTAAGTAAAAAAGAAGTCAGCCCGTCTGGTAAAGGCTTCTCTAATTTTTCCAAATTGTGCACATTATAATAAACTTTTTTTCCGAAAATTTTTTTAGTCATATATTCTGCAAATATCGCATCAAAAGTGGAAACTTCAAATCGGCGCATTCAATCTCTTTGAGCCACAGATTATAAATTCTGTGTAGAATTTTTTTTTTTATCAAATCCGGGTTTCTATTCCGGCGTCGTTATTTTTAATTTTCGAATTTTCTGTAGAGAAAAACGGAATTTAAACTCATTAAACCCCCCAAAAATCTGTTTTTCACAAATCGGATAATATTTAAAACTGTTGGTTTAATATCCTTATTTTCCAATTATTATTGCGATATTTAGAATTTGTAACATAGAAAAATCCTTCAAGAATAAGGTTTATAAAAATTGCAAAATTTTTGAAATCCTGCTGATAACTTTTTGGATGCGTGATTTCGAACTTTGACACAATAAATTGGATCTGTGACTCGCAAAACCCCTAGATTATAAGTGATCAATATTAGGTAAAGTTTTTAAAAGTCGAAATAATTATCATAAGCTAACAAATTCGTATTTAGAACAACATGGCTGCCTGATCAAAATTAAAAAAAAAGAATGATGGATTTGTGCTTGTTCTGTTATATTTTACTTTTTCCTGTTTTTACCTTACCTCATTTTTCTACATTTTCGGGTACTTCGTACACTCAACATAACTCCTGGTTTCCTGGACCAACCCCCCCACCCCTCCCTCCTCCCCAGAGTTGGTCGATCGATCTGGATTTCGAAGGGCTCTGGACAGTTTTCCTTATTTCTGATTAGGCGCTGATTGGAAAAATACAGCTGGCCTGTTTAGCTATGTACGGGTGTTCTGGTCGTATACTAGACTTTTTCTGTTTTCCGGTACGTTCAACATTTTATGCAGGAATGTTGATCGGGTGTTGTTTTGGCCCGGATGGGTTTCACCTATCGTTGTTAGGCTCCGTTTTATGTTTGTTTATGCAAAATTTTTGGATAAGGCCCCCTTGGGATTGAGCTGTTTCGTGCATTGAAAAAATGATTTTCAAGACATCAAAACTTCTTCGAGAGAATATTTCGAGAACATATAAAAATTTTCATAAAAAGAATTTATAATAATAATAAATTGGAACAAACTTTGAAAGTTATTTTGTATTCTGAAATCATTCTGAAACACTTTTAGGCGTTTATAATTTGGAGAAAAATTTTTTTTCTGAAGATAAACTTCATTCATGTCTCCAAAATGCATTCAAGAACATCATTTTTTTTTGTGTCGAAGTCTTTTTGAATTCCTGGTTGCCTTTTCGGTTCCGTAATTTTGAATTTTCTATTTGAGAAAAAATTCTCACGCCATAACAAACTGGCATGAATCGAGCATTATATATTAAGGCAACTTCTATACTCTGAATTTAGGGTTTATATCAAGCAAAAAACGATTTATAAACGAAAAAATAAATGATAATATTTAGATACATACAAATTTTGAATGAAAATTTTTATACCTAATGTAATAATTGAATAATTTCACTTATTCAATTGATTCTCGAAATAAATACTTGAAGATTCAAGTGAAATAATATAGTAACACTCGAGACTGTTTTTTCTGAGTCTTTTATTTTACTACCCCAATCAAGCCCTGGAATAATACTCATTTACAGTGCTTATTCGTTCTTTGTACGTATATTATGCTTATACTACAAAATTAAGATGCTTCAACTACGAAAAATAACGTATAGCATCTCAGTTTTTGTTATAAAAGGAAAAATTGAAGTTTCAATAGAAGAAAGATATTAAGTTAGTTTCTAGCATATTTTCTCACGTTACATTTGTGATTCTTAAGGCTTCTTGTTCGATCACCGAAGTTAGGCTGATACCTACCAATACTGATGATAGATGAACCAATCTTCTGAAGTTTATACTACTGTATTCGGAATTTTACTATTTTTTTTCATGTTACACCCTTACCACTGATGCACTTGAATTCCAGGAGGAAATAATTGGTAAGCCCCTAATTGAATCAGAGATGTGTGTGGCAACTAGTTTTGAATAATTTTAATTATCCTGATGATTTTGAACCATTTCGCTCAATAATCATCCTGCACAAAAAACCGCCGAAAATTGCATAGAATTCTGCTGTAAGTTAAAACAAAAATAGAATGTCTGCACATTTCCTAAAAACTAAAAATTCCTCAATGGCACATCCCTACTAATTCCTTCTTAACACCAATTTTTTTCCCTTCAACACGGATTTGCTATCTCGTTTGCTCACAGTACTCACTGTATCATTTATTTTGGTCATGTCTCTCGTCAGTAAGAGTTTCCATGGCAACGATATCCTCGCGGGAGGTTAACCAATCCGATAGTTTCTTGCTCCTCCCATCGTTTACCTCTCTCTTGTACATTAAATTTTACATTCTATCTGTTACACTCACTTCCCTTCCGTTCCCTCCAGCACTTCCTCTGGTATTGGTCGTCTCGTGGCCAATAATTATGACGTCACGTGCACCTAGTGTCTGGCTGCTGCTATATGCTCTCTTTTACGACACACTAGCTGGAAAGGCTTGAATTTCAGACAGCTCTAATCCATCAAATCCCTCTCTTCCTGCAGACAGGGCTGATATTTTCAAATAATTCACATATTGAGTTCAAGTTGACCCAAAAAATAGCCTGATTCCTACTCGAAGTGAACGAAATTTTTGTTAAAAAATACTCCATTGCTTATAAATTTGATCAAATTTGATTCAGTAAGACGCCTTACTAATTGGCAACTACTTTATTCATAATTTTCAACTATTAACTTTGATTTCACATTTTTAGTAACTTTTTAATATAGTGGCATTGACTATAATTTTTTAGTAAATTATATTTTTTATTTATGAAATTCCACTGCTTCTCCAGTGCTATCTGAACTTAAATCAGAACAATTTTATTCAGAATCTGTAAATCTTTCATCGTGAGGTCAGACAGTGAAAATTTCATAAAAATTTTACAGTAGTCAACAGGTTCGACCAAGTAAAAGTTAATGAAAGCAGGTGCCAGACCTCGTTACGGAGCCTATATAATTACGAATAACAATAAATAACAACCCTTACCCACAGTCAATGGTAATACTTAGCAACGATCAAGAGCAACCCTTTAAAACAAGAATGACAACAGTAAAGAACGGTTATTAACAGCCTTTAATAACGAGTAATACAAGTCCTTTAGCAACGGACAGCAACCTGTAGCAGCAGTCAGCGAAATCCCCAAGAAACAGTGAATAACAGCCCCTAGCAGTGGTCGATATAACTTCCTTGCAAGGTCAAAAAAAGCTCTTTTCAACGCTTAATAACAAACTTCAGTAACGATTAATACAACTCTTTAGCAGCAGTAAATAAAATACCGTAGGAACACTGAATAAAAGCCCTTCAGCAACGATCAATTGAACTACCTGGCAATAGTCAAGAGCAACCCTAAGTAACAGCCAGTGACGACCATTAAGCATACGCGAATAACGATTCTTAGCAACGGTCAACGAAAACTCTTAGCAAAACGGTCAATGACTACCCTCGGAATCTATCAATAACAATCCTTACCATCGCCCAATTACAATCTTAAGCAACGATTAATTGCAACTCTCAGCCACGGTCAATAGCGAAATTCGGCAAAACTCAATAACGAACCTTAGCGACGGACAATGCAACCTTCAACATCTTTTAATTACGAAGCTCAGCAATGATAACCTTTAGCTAGTGTTAAATAGTAACTATCAGCAACAGTAACTGACAACCCTTCTAATCTGTCAATAACAATCCTTTTCATCAGCCAATAACAACCTTATGCTACGGTTTAATAGCAACTCTCAGCAACGGCAGTTGACCATCCTTAGAATCCGTCAATAACAATCCTTTTCATCAGTCAATGTCAACTTTTAGCTAGTGTTGAATAGTAACTCTCAGCAACGGTTACTGACAGCCCTTACAATCTGTCAATAGCAATTCTTTCCATCAGTCAATGACAACCTCGAGCTACAGTTTAATGAAAACTCTCAGCAACGGTACTTAACAACCCTTAGAATTTGCCAATAACAATCCTTTCTATCAGTCAATGAAGTTGACATTCCTTAGAATCTGTCAACAACGATCCTCCTCATAAGTCGATGAAAACCTTTAGCAACGGTTAATATCAACTCTCTGCAGCGATCAATAGCAACTCTTAGAAATGGTCAATGACAACCCTTAGCAGCGATCAATGGAAACCCTAATCATATGTTAATAAAAATCCTCAGCAACGATCAACAACAATCCCTTTGGATCAGTCAAAAGCAAACCTTACCATCAATTAATAACAACCTTTAGCAACGGTTCAATAGCAGCCTTTAGCAACGGTTCAATAGCAGCCTTTAGCAACGGTAACTGACAACCCTTATAATCTGCCAATGACAATCCTTTTCATTAGTCAAGCCCAACCTTTCGCTTTAGTGTTTAATATCAATTCTCAGCAACTGTAATTAGCAATTCTTAGAATCTGCCAATAACATTACTTTCCATTAGTCGATGACAATCTTTAGCAACGGTTAATATCAACTTACAACAACGGTCAATAGGAACACTTAGAATTGGTCAATGAAAACCCTTATCAACGATCAATGGAAACCCTTATGAAATGTTGATAACAATCCTCAGCAACCGTCAATAACAAAGCAGTTCTTGGAAACTGACAATTGCAATAATTAGTAAAGGTCAATTACAACCTTCAGCTATCTTTTTATACCCATCCTCAGCACTGGTAGCTGGCACCCCCCTAAATCTGTCAATATCAATCTTCTCAACAGTCAATAACAACCTTTAGCTAGTATTTAAAAGCACTTCTTAGCAACGGTAGTTGACAATCCTTAGAATCTGTCAGAAACGAACCTCCCTATCAGTCGATGATAACCTTCAGCAACGGCTAATATCAACTCTCAGCAACGGTCAGTAACAGCATTCAGAAACGGTCAATGACAGCCCTCGGTAACGGTCAATGGAGACGCTTAACATATGTTAATAATAATCCCCAGTAACGGTCAATAACTATTCCTTTGCATATGTTAATAGCAATCCTCAGCAAAGGTCAATAACAATCCCTTAGCATCAGTCAATAACAACCTTATGCATCGGTCAATAGCAACTCTTGGAAACTCTCAATTGGAACAATTAGTAACGGTCAATTACAACCTTCAGCTACGTTATTGTAGCAATCCTCAGTAACGGTAACGGATAATCCTTTAAATCTGTCAGTAACAATCTTTCCATCAGTCAATAACAACCTTTAGCTAGTGTTCAATAGCAACTCTCAGCAATGGTAGTTGGCAATCCTTAGAATCTGTCAATAACAATCCTTATCATCAGTCGATGACAACCTTTAGCAGCGGGTAATAGCAAATCTCAGTAACGGTCAGTAGCAACATTTAGAAACAGTTAATGGCAGCCTTTAGCAACGGTCAGTGGAAACCCTTAGCATATTTTAATAACAATTCTCAGCAACGGTCAATAATAAATCCTCAGCATCCGATAATAACAATCCTCATCAAGGTCAGTATCAACCCCTTGGCATCAGTCAATAACAACCCTTACCATCAATCAATAACCACCTTTAGCAACGGTCAATAGCAGCTTTTAGAAACTGTCAATTGCAACAATTAATAACGGTGAATTACAACCTTCAGCTAAGTTTTCATAGCAACCCTCAGCAATGGTCAATAGCAACATTCAGGAACGGTGAATGACATCCCCTAGCAACGGTCAATGGAAACCCTTAGCATATGTTAATAACAATCCTCAGCAACGGTCAATAAAAACTCCTTAGCATCCGTTAATGATAATCCTCACCACGGTCGATAACAACTCCTTAGCATTCGTTAATATCAACCCTTAGCAACGGTTAATAACAACTCTTCAGCATTCGTTAATACCAATCCTCAGCAACGGTCAATATCAACCCCTTAGCATCAGTTAATAACCACCTTTACCATCAATCAATAAGTACCTTTAGCAACGGTTAGTAGCAGCTCTTAGAAAATGTCACCTGCAACAATTAGTAACGGTCAAATACAACCTTCAGCTAAGTTTTTATAGCAACTCTCAGCAATGGTCGGTAGCAACATTCAGAAACGGTAAATGACAACCCTCAGCAACGGTCAATAACAACTCCTTAGCATCCGTTAATACCAATCCTCAGCAACGGTCAATATCAACCCCTTAGCATCAGTCAATAATTACCTTTATCATCAATCAATAAGCACCTATAGTAACGGTCAGTAGCGGCTCTTAGAAAATGTCAATTGCAACAATTAGTAACGGTCAATTACAACCTTCAGCTAAGTCTTTATAGCAACGCTCAGCAATGGTCAGAAGCAAAAGTCAGAAACGGTGAATGATAGCCCTCAGCAAATGGTCAATAGCAGATCTTAGAAAATGTCACCTGCTACAATTAGTAACGGTCAAATACAACCTTCAGCTAAGTTTTTATAGCAACTCTCAGCAATGGTCGGTAGCAACATTCAGAAACGGTAAATGACAACCCTCAGCAACGGTCAATAACAACTCCTTAGCATCCGTTAATACCAATCCTCAGCAACGGTCAATATCAACCCCTTAGCATCAGTCAATAATTACCTTTATCATCAATCAATAAGCACCTATAGTAACGGTCAGTAGCGGCTCTTAGAAAATGTCAATTGCAACAATTAGTAACGGTCAATTACAACCTTCAGCTAAGTCTTTATAGCAACGCTCAGCAATGGTCAGAAGCAAAAGTCAGAAACGGTGAATGATAGCCCTCAGCAAATGGTCAATAGCAGATCTTAGAAAATGTCACCTGCTACAATTAGTAACGGTCAATTACAACCTTCAGCAAAGTTTTTATAGCAACCCTGTGTCGGTGTCTGTGTGTCTGTTGTCGTCGTTAGTCGGCGTCGTTTCCGTTGTCTGTATACTCCATAACTTTTGAAAAACTAATCGGATTAGATCGCCCTTTGGCACACATTTTGAGGGACAAAAAATACAGGTCAAGTTCGTTTACCAGCTATTATTTTGGATGAAAAATATAAGAGGGGGAGCATTATGAAAATTATTTTTGACTTTTTTTTCCAAGACTCAAAAATTGTAAGTGCAATTTCTCGTAGCACGCAAAACGTGAAACAATATCCTAATCATTTTTTTGGACAAAAACAAAACTGTCAGAGCTGTGGCATTTTCAAAATTCAAAAATATAAACGAAAATGAGAATTTTCATCCAAACGTTCGTTGGCCAACTATTTTGGATAGAAAATCAGGGAGGGGAGCATTTTGAAAACTTTATTGGATTTTTTTCCAAGCCTCAAAAATTGTAAGTAGACAATCTCTCATAGCACGTAAAAAGTGAAACAATTTATCCCAATCATTTTTTTCGATAAAAACAAAATTGTCAGAGTTATGGTATTTTCAAAATTCAAAAATATAAAAGAAAATGAGAATTTTTAGCCAAATAACGCAAAATTGAAAAGAAAGTCAGAGAGAAAAAATATTTCTTTTTGGAAGCCCTACAAGATGGTAACTATAACTTTTTGGATTTTCTAAAAAAATCGAAAATTCCTATTTTGATTTCGTTAACCATTTGTTTTTGATTAAAAATGAAAGAGGAGGAGCATTTTGAAAAATTTTTTTGATTTCCTTTCCCAAGACTCAAAAATTGAATGTACGGCTCCTCGAAGTAGGTAAAAAGTAAAACAATTTATCTTCATGATTTTTTTCATAAAAACAAAATTGTCATAGTTGTGGCATTCTCAAAAATCGAAAATATAAACGAAAATGAGAATTTTTAGCCAAACCACGCAATATATGGAAAAAAGTTTGAAGAAAAAAAATGTTTCTTTTTGGGAGTCCTCCAGGATGATCTTTACAACTTTCCTAGTTTATTGAAAAAAAGAAAATTCAAATTTTGGTCGCACAAAAAATAATTAAAAATGGAAAGATGCATTTTTTGGCAAAACTATGCAAGCCACGGGAAAATATAAATGAACTAAACTTGTGCATCAAAAGAAAAGATCTACAAATTTGGTAAAATTAGAAATGAAATAATAAAATTTTTGAAAAAATGAATAAGGCTAACACACAAGATTGATAGAGAAAAGTTATTCACCCGAAAAATATTTGTAAATTTGTTATAATTTTTCCTATTGTAGGCGTAGTTTTTGTTTAAATCTTAAAGAATAAAATTTAAAATTGAATTTCTAAAAAAACTACACAACATGTGAAAAAAATTAGAGAAGAAAACTTCTCTACCGCTTTGGCCAAACTCTGATCGATTGCGATCTATTTTGCGATTGCGATCTGATCGATTGCGAAATATTTCTGGTTATTACAGTATATTATAATTTAAAAATACGATAAATCTCATTATATCGTTTGAATGGTATTGTACAAGCTTTAAATCATTAAAGAAATTAACATTTTAGAATGTTGTTCATTCTAAGGATTCGTTCGGTAAGTGCGGGAATAAAGTAAGTAAATATCTGATCAAAATTATCTCATATTTTATTCAAACGAATAGAAAAAAAATCTGCCTGCTGTGCGGGCACATTCTCATGGCGCGCTGCGCGCGCGGCTCGCTTCGCTCTCAAGTTTGAGCGCGCCTAGGGCGCGCGTTATTCGGATCTTGCGCTTCGCGCTCGATAATGTATTTACCTCGCGCTACGCGCTCGGTTTTTTTTACACCTCGCGCTCCGCGCTCGGCTGCATACGTGTTCAATTCAGTTTACAGTGTAATGCATACACAGAATTACAAATATTGCAAAACTGCTGGAAACTTCCACTCCTATGAAGATTTTTTGTCCATGACCACCACGCCACTGATATTTACATCTCGCCTAGTTTGGCTAGCAAATTGAATTTTTCATTGTTTAAAAAGCGTTGTCACGATCAAAAGAAAAAAAATATACGTTGTATTAAGAAAAATTCCATGTAAAACTTGTGGAACTTTTTAAGATGAACAATTTTTCTATAAATTATCTCTTCTTGTGTTTTATTGTTTGGCTCGAAGATGGGATTTTTTTTTTGTAAGTTTGTTATCACGATGAAAACGAAAACTATTCGTCCTATCGAAAAATAATCAACAATGGATTTGCAGACTTTAAATAATTTTTTATCCTAACATTTTTTCGCACCTCGCATAGTTTGAGCGGATACATGCATTTTTGATTTTTCAAAAAGCGATTTTGATGGATAAAACCAGAACCATTGGTAAAAAATGGCTGGTTAACG
>WSXT02170311.1:0-23023 GCA_011762715.2 Neuroterus valhalla | reverse complement strand
GAGAATAAAATGAAAAGAACTCAAAAAAAGATTAAAAATTAAACAAAAACACATAAAAAGAATTTTTAATAAGAAAAACACAAAATAAAGGATTGATAATGAAAAAAATGAAACGAAATGCTTGGAAATGAAAAAAATACAAAAAAGGATTTATAACGAAAAAAGGAACCCAAAAAAGATTTGAAACGAAAACAAGTTGAAAGAAGTATTCAAAATGGGAAAAAAATGAAAACGAGTATTCGAAGTGGAATGAAAACAAGAAAAATTGAAAATGAAAAAAGCACATTTTACAAACTCACACTTTGTGTTACTGTTTTATCGACCAAAAAAGATAATGGAAAGAAAATAATACAGTTTTGGACAAAATAATGAAACTTTCAATATTATAGATAACGTTGCAACCCATAAAGATGAATTCATGTACAAAAAGATCAATTTACTACTGAAAGACGAATTTCTGACCAAATAGTCTAATTTTTATCCTTGTCGTATGACTCTACAATAAAAAATAATTCGGTTGAATTTTTAGTTAAAGAGAACTTTACAAGGGAACAACATTTTTCTGAACCAGTTCAATTTAATCATAACAAACGGGTTTTAAACAACATGGTTGAATCCACTACCAATAAGATGAATTTTCCACAAACTACATAATTTTTCTACTCAAGGAGGTGGATTTTCCGAAACAAAAAAAGAAGCAAACATGGGAATATGAACGGAAGCACAGATAAAATGCAAAGAACCATAGGTTCATTTGAATCATTCCATTAAGATCACAAATAGTGCAAATTTTATGAAACGTTTTCTGGCAAACATTAAGATGTTTGTGAATCTTTGTGAAAAAAACCTTTTCAAAACGTTTCCAAAACGTCGGATACTTCCGCACATTTTTATACTTTGACTGAACAAAACTTTTCATAAACGTTTCGAAAAGTTTGAAATACGTCGGACCAAGCAAAATTTGAGTAGAATGAATTTCCAAACGTCTCTTAAGTCTCCAAAGTCTATCAAACGTTTGCGAAATGTTCAAGAAACGTTTGAAGTAGGTTCGAAGAACATTTGGTCGAAAAATAAAATTATTTTTTTCAGTATCTCATATACTTTCAATGGTAATAAGACCATACCCTAATTTCTAATGATATCCTGATTAAACGGTTTCCACGCGTTTACAAAAGGTACCGAATACAGTCGTTATTTCGTTTGTTCAAAATTTCACTTCTCAAACGTTTCTCAAATTTTTTTGAACGTTCACCGAACTTACTTTAAACGTTTCCCAAACGTTTTCAGAAAATCGAAATACGTGTCGAATTCTCAGTCACTCAAAATTTTATTATTCAAACGTTTTTAAAACGTTTTTGAAAAGTTTTGTTCACTTGAGCCTCAAAATCCAGCGGTAGTATCCAGCGTTTTCAAAACATTTCCAGAACGTCGGATACTTCCGCACATTTTCGATACTTTTACTGAACAAAACTTTTTAAACGTTTCGAAAACGTTTGGTAAAGGCTAGACCAAGCCAAATTTCAGCAAAGTGAATTTCCAAACGTCTCTGAAATGTTCGCCAGACATTCACCAAGCATTTGTAAAACGTTCATCCAACGTCTGTCAAACGTTTGCGAAACTTTTAAAAAACGTTTTATGAAAGTTTGAAGAACTTCCAACTTTCACTTAACAAAACTTTCTGCAAACATTTTGAAAAGTTTGAAATACGTGTTGAATTTGTAGTCACCCAAAATTTCAGTGGTCGAACATTTTTAGAACGTTTGTAAAACGTTTTTGGAGAGTTTTGTTCACTTGAGCCTCAAAATCCAGCGGAAGTATACGACATTTTTAAAACGTTCAAAACATCCTCAAAACGTCGGATACTTCCGCACATTTTTTATACTTTGACTGAACAAAACTCTTTTAAGAAGTTTCGAAAAGTTTAAAATACGTCAGACCAAGCAAAATTTGAGCTGGAAGAATTTCCAAACGCCTCTAAAACTTTCGCAAGGCATTCATCAAACGTTTACAAATCGTTTATCCAAAGTCTGTCAAACGTTTGCGAAACGTTCAAGAAAGGTTTTAAGAAGGTTTGAAGAACGTTCGATAAAAAAATAAAATTTTTTCCAGTGTCACATATACTTTCAATGGTATTCAGACCATACCCCAATTTTTTATGAGCTCTTGATCAAACGTTCACAAATACGTGTTGAATTTGTAGTAACTCAAAATTTCATTGTTCAAACGTTTCTAAAACGTTTGTAAAACGTTTTTGGGAAGTTTTGTTCACTTGAGTCTGAAAAGTCAGCGGAAGTGTTTAACGTTTTCAAAACGATTCTCCAATTTTGTTTGAAAATAACAAAAATTTGGTAGAATTCGTAATTTAAAGCCTCATTGTAAATTTGCGAACATAATTTATATTTGTTTCTTCTGTAACTACCAAAAGGAGATCCAATTATCATTTCTCCAAATCCCAATTATAACTTAAGTTGAGGAGCGGATTATAGATTTTAAGAGGAGTCTCGAGAAATGAGCCAGGAAAAAGTATTTTTGATTGCAAAAGGAGTTTGGAGGGATGTGAAAGCGAAATCTGCAGGAAAAGAAGAGAGGATCCTGGATCGTAAAATGAGTCAGCAGGATACAGAGAGGATTTTTGATCCCTAAAAGAGCCTCAAGGAAAAAGGAAGAGGATTTCCAATTGTGTCATAAGATCGGAAAGACGTTTTTAAATTGTAGAAGGAGCATAAGAAGTGGGAGGAATTTCTAGATTATGAAAGGAGTCTGATGGGTGAAAAAGGGTTTTTGATCGTAAAAGATGTCTGAAATAATTATAAAGGGATGGCGAATGAGTCTGAGTCTGAAGATGGCAATTTTGGAATGTAAAAGGAGTCAGAAGGAAAAGGGAAGTAGTCTGCGGAGATAGAAAAGTGGATTTCTTATGGTTAAATGATTATTGGGGATGAACAAAATAGAAAGGAAGATTTTAAATTAGAATTCGACAGCAGGATAGAGAATGGGATCATGTTTTTCAGAAGGAGTAAAAGGAGGGGATACAAAAAGGGAGAATGAAATTCGTTAGGGAGTCTGGAAGGTGGTAAAGGAGCATTAGGGATTGTAAAAAAAGAGTAATAGGGGTAGCAAAATGGATAGTCTGAAAGGATTAAGAAGAGAATCGTAGAGTGATAGATGAGTATCTGGGATTGAAATGAATTCAAGTTTGCTAATAAGTCGGACGTGGAGAAAAAGGTAATTTGAATTGTTAAAGGAGTGTGAGGATATGAGAACGAGGAATTTGAAATATGAAGGGAGTCTGTATATTTGAAATCAAATTTTGGATTGCGAAAGAGTCCAATACAATAGAAAAGCCGATTTTGGGATCTAGAAGGAGGCTGAGGGGATAACAAGAAGACAATAAATTGTGAACGAAGTATGAAGGGATTGAAAATAAGATTTCAAATCTCAAAAAGATTCTGCAACTTGGGAAAGAAGATTTTGTATTGCAAAAAGAGTCGGGAGGAATAAGAAAAAGTATCTAGAATGAAGGAGAAGTAAGAAAGGGATTGGAGGAAGGAATGTGTATTGGAAAAGGTGTCTACTGGATGGGAATGCAATCTCGGATTGTGAAGGAAATAGGGAAGATGGTTTTTGAATATGAAAATAGTGTGAAGCCATAGAAAAGGGGAAATCGAAATTCGTGAAACGAGTCTGCGGGGATGATAAAGGGTGTTGTATATTGCAGAAGAGGTCCAAGAATATTTTGCGGAAAAAGAGGGTTTCCAGAATGTAGCAAGAGTTTGTATGGATAGGAGTAAGGATTTTGAATTTGAGAAAAAGTCACTTATGGACCTTCCTTCACATGTTTGGACATTCACAATTTTTTATCAAATATCACATGATTGATTTCATTACACTTCTCAAAACATTTGCTTGCTCTCTTTTTATCTGCTCCATTGAGTGTACTGAAGAGATATTTTTTATTCTTTCTCTCTGTAGAATGGTTTCAACGAGACAAGGCGGGATCGAATCCTCCGCACTTATGTGCGAAATTCTTATCGCTATCACCTGCACGAGATTTACTCAACTCTGCGAAATGAGTATACTGATTGGGAAAGAGGCGAGCAAAGTCCCTTGGCTATTTGCGAAGGACTTCTGTCGCTCCTCGGAGATGGTCAGGTGTCAGCTCCTCTACTAAAGCTGGCTCTTCTTCACTCGGCCTCAGGTGGACGCGGATATTTCCTCCATTTTCAACCTGGTGATCAACCAAGTCGGAGGGGAGAAGAAATACCATATCTCTTGGGAATACCGCTTCTCAGAGGCGATTCATCCAATCTCATCGCCAGCAACTACACTCTGGTTGACGAAAATCTGTCGAGGTTGCTCGTCCACTATCTTTCCAACTTTATACGACGAGGGTAAGTGCTCTCCAAGTATTTTCTGAAAATGGTCCTTCAAATCATGATGAAGAACAGGTTGTTCTTCTCTACTTCCCCATTCTTTCTTCCTCGATCGATCTCCTTACCTCCATCAATCTAAAGAACGTCTTTCGAGTTCGCAACACTCCTTTTATTTTATCCGCCTTTAGGGAAGATTTTGTGTCTTTTCCTTACCCCCTCTGTCCATACATCTCTTCCTTCTCTTTAAGCCTTAGTATCCATTTTTCACTCTTTCCTTAATTTGTTTGTTTGTTTTTCACATAAAAGGTCATATTTTGTCCTTATTCTCCATCACATGAGCAATATTCAAACTCTTGCCACTATGTTCCCTGCTAAATCTGCATCCTCCCCACACAATTTCCTATCTCTATTCTTTCAATATCTGCATGCACTTACCCCCTCTCTTATTCTGAATTTGAACTTTCTATTCCATTTGATCTACTTCTTTCACCTTTTTCAAGCATTCCAGATCGTCCTTTCCCTCAACGATTGGAACCAGTTAATGAAAGGAAATCCAAGGGGGTTTTAGCGACTTTGGCGTAGTTTATCAGAATTTCTGTAAAATGGAAACAATTAAACAATATTTTTTTAAAATTGAAATAATCATATTCTGAATCGAATAAGACAAATTTGAGAGAATGAATAAAATGCAAATGAGTGCAAAATATTGTGAATACGCGCTCTTCTCTCTTTTTCTCTTTTGGATCATAATACGGCTTGTACGATTGCTATTAAGACTTATGCTAACTCATTTTGAAGAATATATCCGTAGCTTCAATTTAAGCCATTGTGCGCCTATTTTTGAGCCCCAGGAAGAATTTAACAGCCCTCCAAATGTGATGTTTTTACCAAAAAAATGACAGTGTCAATTGTTTATGTCCTTCTCGTTCAATGAATTCTAAACAATATCGGGAAAACAGTCATCCCATATTGCTCCTCAACAAACAATTAAACATTTAAGCCTTATAAGCGATTTCCAAGGTGAGTAGTTGCTGAATAATCGCCGTTTTTGTAGCGCCAGCACGGCGCACCCGCGCCATGCGCGACTCTGAAATCGGAGCCTCAATCGACTGTCCGCTACGAAAACGGCGATTATTCAGCAACTACTCACTTTGGAAATCGCTGCTAGGTCTTAAAAGTTTCGTTTTTCGTTAAGGCACAATACGGGATGACTGTTTTCCCGATATTGTTTAGAATTCATTGAACGAGAAAGACATAAACGATTGACACTGTCACTTTTTTTGGTAGAAATATCACGTTTTGAGGGCTGTCAAATTGTTCCTGGGGCTCGAAAATAGGTGGCTAAGGGCCTAAAATGAAGTTACGGATATATATTCTTCAAAATGAGCTATGACAAGTCTCAATAGGCGAATTATGATCAAATTTTTGCGAAAAGAGCGCGTATTAACAATATTTTTGCACTCTTTTGCCCGTAACTTTTGTTCCAATCAAGATTTTTTCAAAGATAACAGTAAAAAATGTTCGAAATGGAATTTACAATCAATACTATCAATCGAGAATTCTATAAATGTTGCAGGAGACAAGATATATCAATTTAAACAATTAAATTGGTAATAACAAAAGAACTGACGGGTTTTGAGCCCGGAGACCTCAAAAAATCGATTTCCTGCATCAAAAAAACATAAGAATAAACAAAGTCTCCGACTGGACATAGAAGTGCATGCGGCAAACCCTCTCCATCGCCCGGACTAGTATATTTAGAAAAAATAATCTGCCCACCGTGCGAGCACATTCTCATCACGCGCTTCGCTCGCAAGTTTGAGCGCGCCTAAGGCGCGCGTCTGTCGGATCTCGCGCTTCGCGCTCGATGATAAATTTACCTCGTGCTCCGCGCTCGGTTGGGGATGCACATTGCGCTACGCGCTCGGTTTTCGTACTTCCCTACATTTGTATATAGAGCTTCCACAACTCGAAGGCAAAATGTCGGCTTTTTCAATTTGATAATTGTGAATTCTCTTCTATTGAAGCTCCTCCGGCTTTAATGCGGATACATTCTTATGTCATGTCTCGTGCTGCGCACTCAATTCTTCTATTAATTGTCCGAAACTGTAGAAAAGTTTTGTTGATTAATTTTTTGAATATGTTGTGTACTTTTCCTGGAAATTTGATTTTTAAATTTCTATTTATTTTTCACGAATAAAACGAAATCTACGCGTCTAATCGGCATAATGATAACAAAGAAATATCTCTTTTTCGAATGAACAGTCTTTCTCTATCAACTTTCTGTCTTAGCTTTCGTCATTTTTAAAAAAATGTCATTATTTTATTCTTATAGTTATCTCGACTTATTGAAATGGAAAATACACATCCTGTCAAAAAAAGATGAAAAACACATTCAAAGATTTGTTTCTGGTTAGGAACTTGTGTCTATTTGTTTTTTCCTTAGCTTGTATCAATTGTCCAAACATTCAGTTTTTCCATTTTTAATATGGTTTTCTATGAATGACGCAAAAACTACTTGTCCTTTGAAAAAGTAAACTGTATCAAATTTGCAGATGTTTTTTGGTTCACAATTTCTGTTCATTTATGTTTCTCCGTACCTTGCATAGTTTGACTAAAAAATGGATTTTTTTATTCTTCATTATTTTTTTTCGCGACCAAAATTTGAATTTTCGATTTTTTGAAGAATTTCAAAAAGTTGTGAAGATCACTTCGTAGGGCTTCCAGAAAGGAACCTTTTTCTTCTTTAACTTTTTTTCATTTCTTGCGTTGTTTGGCAGAAAACCCTCATTCTTGTTTATATTTTTGAATTTCGGAAATGCCTTATCTCTGAAATTTTTGTTTTCATAGAAAAAAAATCATAAGGATCAATTGTTTCACTTATTACTTACTCCAGAAAACCGTACTTGAAATTTTTGAGTCTTAAAAAAAATATTCTCAAAAATTTCCAAAATGCTCCAACTTTTCGAGTTTCCATTCAAAATAGCTAGCTAACGAACTTGACCTTCAGTTTGTGATACTGAAGGAGTGTACCAAAGGCCAATAAAATAGATTTGTTTTTTCGTAAGTTATCATGCTCACAGACAGACATACAGACAGACACATCCGAAAAACCCATTTCTCTGGGTTCAGGGGGTCTCCGAACTTGGACAATTGAGGAGAACATTTGACAAAGAATCTGAGAAAATTCTAGAGATTCGAATAAGTTCAGCTTGAATACCGTATGCATTTTGAAAAATTCAAAACATTCAAAATATTCAATTTCAGTCAAACTTGAGTACCTATGATTGGGGAAATTCGAGAAACTTTAATGAAATTCATGAGAATTTGTTTGGATTGGAGAAGATCTCTTTGAACAGAATTCTAGTAAATTGAACAACATAAATATATTGATGTAACAATTATTAAAATGAAATTTGAGTAGAAATAGAAAAATTTGAAGAAAATCTAAGAAAAATGAAAAAAAATTTATGAAAGCCTGTGGACTCAAGGTAAGCTCTGAAGAGTTAAAAGTAAGTTTCGAAAGCTTACAGAAATCATGAAATTTGGAGCAATGCAAAAAATTGGTGAGTCCTCAAAAGAAATCTTCATAAAATGCCTTAGAACTCAAGGTGTGCTCAAAAGACTGCAAAAAATATTAATTAATAAATTTCTATAAATACTTGTCCAATGAATTCAATGTGACATTTTTCAAATTTTTTCTCTGCTGACTACAGATGCAAAATCAGAGCTCTCAGAGTGAATTCAATAACTTTGTTGACACATTCGATCTACTATTTTGTTCTTTGTAATTATAAATTTGAATTCAAAATAAGTTTCCTTGGCAACCTCTAGATACCACATTCCGAATAAATTCATTGATTTTTTGGAATACTCGTTTTTTAAACTTCCGCCATAATAAATCAGCCATTATTCTCTTTCAAATTTTGATTGTAGATTCAAAATGAGAGCCTTCGGAAACCTCTAGATACTTTGCTTCAATTTTTTTATTTAATCTATTGATTGATTTTGATTTTTGAATAAATGATTTCGCTTAATATTTTTCCGATCTAGTGGATCTGCATTTTTTCCTCCAAAATGTGGAATTCAGATTCAGAATGGAAGCACTCAAAAACATCGTGCTAACCATTTTCGGGTAAATCCGAGGATTCGGGATAAATGATTCCCTCATGGTATTCAGTTCTCCAATTAATTTGATAAATTGTTTTCACATTCTGAAGTCATTCCTCCAATAAGGATGATGAAAAGCACCAGAGGTTCAAATGAAAATTGAAATAATTTCTCCAGATATCCTATAAGTATTACTTAACCCTTTTAAAACTCCAAAGCACGGAATTACACATAGTAATGATTTTAATTGGGATGATGTTTGAATTCTTTATTATGAAACGAATAAACCAAAGAGAGGAAGAGGGAATCCAATTTTAATTTGTAAGCTCCTTTGTGTTCTGCTGCCGGTGCATGAAAAGGATCATCAGAAAAAATTTCTCCTTTTGATCCCCATGAGATAAAAATTCTAATGCTGAGTCTCATTAGGGAGATTTTTTCATCGTTTTGTCATCACTATGGAATTTTCAATCATGTTTCAAGCCTCACTCCATTGAGTTCAGCAGAGGTGGGGTAATCGTTCTTCAGATTATTTTGATTGATTCTCATGGATCAATATTTTAAAGCATCGGAAAGAAGAAAAAATGATTGAGGTCCAAATCAGGCTGACTGAGAAAAACAAAGTTGAAAGTTCGAACGTCTTCTTTGAGTTAGAGATATTTAAGCAAATTGAGTGACAATAAATACCGTTTTTAACATTCCTCTTCATCCACGTTGAAATTCATTGATTAATCATTATTGTATTCCGTACAAATGCATTTACCGATTGTATAATGTTTTCCAAAGATCGAAAAGAAGGAGATTTTGATTTAAGATACTACCATAAAAATAATAATCAATGAAAATAAATGCAATAATCAAAGTGACGTATTATAATAACAAACGGACTGACCCAACCATGATGATGATTCGCAAAAAGAAGAAAGTCGAATTCAAAGGAATGATGTAACTTGGATGAAACCCAGATTTATGAATAGATAGCAGCTTATATTCCACAAGTGCACTTAGTATGAAAACTCAGAATGAAAACATTAAAATCTCATATGACATGGGAACAAATAAAAGAAGAGTAGAAAAATTAAAAGTTCGGAGAAGAGGTTGACACGTATAGGATTATTTCCCAAGTATGTTTATACCCATATCGAAATGAATCAAATATCAAAATAAGCATTTCTGTCCGTTCGTGAAATTAGCACGGACTGAGAGCAAAGATACTTCGCTTGCTTGGAATAGTGGGGATGGCCAGGCGGTCACGTGATCGAGCTAGCGACGACGTGCGCGCGGTCTCTCTGGTTTTCGCAGATAGAATCACTTGGTCTTTTCTGCTTGCTGGAACCAAGCCTACTCTTGTCGTAATTTTTTTGTTGAGCCTGCCTCTGACTTGTAAAGTGTTATGATGCTTATCTTGTGAGACAAGCTATTCAAATAGTCAAATTTTTCTTTAATATTTAAAATCTAGAGACGTTTTTAGATCATGCGACCATTAATTTTGAGACTTTTCGACGATAAGCCCAATCACTTGTTGGCTCTTACATAACTCCAAATTGCTGACCATGTGTAGTATTTTGGAAATCGAAGAACTATGATTGTTTACTGAATTTCCGAATCTGTTGATTGTTGAGTTTTCAAATAAGAGCAAAACTAATAAATCTTGGTGCTCAATATATCACGATGTACATGACAATATCTATTTTTGACCAGGATAAGAACCTCTTTCTGAAGGTTTTTAGACCTTCAAGTAATTGGAAATTAGTTGTTATGGATTGTTCGAGTCTTAAGGTTGATGGATAATCTGTTTGGTAGACCATTGATTGTAAAGCTAAGGCATACTAGTAACTTGAAGAATATTTGAAATTTTCATCTAAGAATCATTAGATTTCGAAAAGAATGATGTTTTTCAACAATTCCAGGTCCCGGTGGCGTCCTGAAATTAGTATTTTTGAACAATAATCATCAAAGCTCAAACAATAAATGCAATATTTTTACAGTTCCAGGTCATCATATCATTTAACAAAGTCATTCAGTCAATTCTTGTTATATCATGTTTGTTTTTTTCCTCAAAAATCTAAATTTCAATCCGGAAATCATCGGTTTCTGAAGCAGATTAATCCTTCCCGAACAATTTCCGGTAAATTTGCTGTTTTGAATAAAAGGAATATATAATTTTGGAGAACATTCATTAGAATTTGAACCCAATTCAGAATCTTTTAGCAATTTCGAATTATGTCCACCACTTTATTATTTCAGTTCTGATATAATCATTTGGAAGTTATACGGACAGTTACGTAAGACGGTATGGTAGAGAAAAAATAATTGTACGAAATGTTAGCTTAAGAATATGTCTTGAAAACCACTGAGACCAATCGAGAAATCGTAAATTTTCTGGAATGAATGCAGCACTGAGAAGAAATAGACGACAAAGTTGAGAAGGTAGGAAGAGAGGGAGGAATAAGGAAGACGAAGAAAATGACCCAACAAGGGAAGCAATAGTCGAAGGGTTAATATTCATGATCGGAGTTGAGGAGGACCCTGGTTTGAATAAAATTCCAAATGAGGTATGGAAATAGGAGGAAATAGAAATGGAAGAATCTGCATGGATAACGCGCAAAAGACTGTGTAGAATACAGTGGGAGAAAGAAATGGAAAGAGAGGGGAGTGTTATTGATAGCAAAGGAAGGCAGAGAGGCTTTAATGTCTGCAGAAGAGATAGTGTGGAAGAAGATGGACAAGAAGAGCCAGATTAAAATTGAGAAATAAGGTCACTGAAGCGATGTGTTAGAGAAGAATAATAAGGCAGATGGTGCAGAATATGTGAATGGGGGAAAAAAGCATGTGGACACGTTTGGAAAGGCTATTCGAATGGGATATAGGATGAAGGAAGCTGGCGAGGAAACTGGGTGGAGAACTCAGAGAATCAACAATTGAGTAAGGAGTAGATTTGAGGGATAAAGAATCAATATTTCTAGAGAAGAGAAACGTGAAGAGAATTATAGACAAGGGTAAGTAAGGGGGTTAGGAGAAATTGTAGTTAAAAATGTCGAAGAGAAGGAGGTTAGAGATTATAGGGGAGTCGTTGGGGAGGGGGTAATAGAATAGTTCAAGGATTTGAAGGAAGCACTTTGATCGATCAAGCAAGACGAGGTAAAAGAAGTTCTGAATATAAGATGCACAACATATGGTTAAAAAAAGATAGTATCAAGAATCATTGTGTGACAAAATGCAAGATACAGGTAGTAAGACAAGGGTGTTCCAGCCCACTTTCATTCTAAATTTCAATTTCTTTGGAGGGGGAATGAAGAAACTGGAAGGATTAAGGATGTTTGAAGAAAATATATCCTCAACGAAATGCACAAGTACTGTACTGACGATAACAGAAAACAAGAAGAAGTTGAACCTTAATATGGAAAAGGCGAAGATAATGAGCTTTAGGGCAGGAGGGAAAGAAAAGAAGATTTGGGAGGAAAATGGGGTTAGATTGAGACATTACTAGAATGGTATACAAACTGGACACTAGGTATAGCCGGAAGACGAGGGAAGCTAAAGGAGTCAAAGGGAGGAGAGTCAGCTGAAAAGTATTTGAGAGAGTCAGGAGGAAGGGCAGGTAGTAGGATAGAATCAACGGAGTTGAAAGAAGAAAGAGGGAAATTCTCTAAGGACAGAGAAATACGAGATAAGACTTGAATAAACTGTGAAGAAGTGCAAAAAAGAGATGTGAGGACACAACAAACAGAAAGATAGGCTATGATTGAGCAGTAGAAACATGATAAAGGGTATACTATGTTTGGGGAGGATGTTTCAGAGAAATAGAAGATAAAGGATTCTGAAAAGGGAATTTAGTGAAGAAAAAAGCAGAGAAATAATAGAGTGACGAGTAGATAAAGGAATAGGGAGAGAGAGGGGGAGGGGGGATGGTGTTGATGGACATGTGTTCTGAGCTGTTGCTCTCACAACAGGACCCGCAAATTTGGATGTAACAAATGGCAGGGTGAATGGAATTGTGAAATTGGGAGGTTTAAGGTTGTGCGCGGGAAACATATGTATATACACTAGCATACGCGGATGATATAATGGTGATAGCAAAAAATGAGGAGAAGATGGCATTCTTTAGAAATGCGTGACAACATTCAGGGTACAAATAGCAGGCCAAGTAGAATACATTTTCTGGTTCATGAGAGGAGTAAGAATGTCCATGACCACATTTTCATGTATTATTATTATTATTATTATTGTTATTATTATTATTATTATGATTATTATAAGTAGATTAAGAAATAGAGAAGAATAACGGTGAGTGGAAAAATATACATGCACACCAGCATGTAAGGATGGTATAATAGTGATAGCAGAGGATTGGAAAAATGCTTCGATGGAAAGAAGTTCAACTAGAATATGAAAAAATAAAGATGATGAGGTTCGCAAAAGAAAGGGGAAGGAAGAGAAAGTAGTCTGGAATGTGGAAGGATGAAAGGTTGGTAAAATTAAAGTGGTTTGAATCCATGGGAACACGTGTACACGTGTAGATGCCAACAAGTGTAGATCATAAAGCTCGTATAGGCAAGATAATAAGAATAGCGATAGGAATAATGAAGAGATATAAAAAAATAGGGAAAATTAATTTCAAAGAAGGAGAATGTGGTTAGGATTGAGACGCCACTAGAACA
Source organism: Neuroterus valhalla (assembly GCA_011762715.2). Taxonomy (NCBI): domain Eukaryota; kingdom Metazoa; phylum Arthropoda; class Insecta; order Hymenoptera; family Cynipidae; genus Neuroterus; species Neuroterus valhalla. The sequence goes on along the minus strand of WSXT02170311.1, from coordinate 9,882 downwards.
ATATATAAACTAGACACCAGGGGAAGACCAAAGGATATCTTGATGAATAATGAGAGATGCAGCACAAAGTGATAGATAAAGTACTAGAGCTAGAAGGGACGAGGAATTGGGGAGAGAGAGGGAAGATTAGTAGTCATGAAAGTTCTTGGGGAAGGTTGAAGGAAGGAGAGGGATAAAAATAAAGTTAACAAAGTTGAGAGAAGGAAGAGGAAGGTTGTTTACGAATAGAGATATAGGAAATATGACTGCAGTGATGCTTAAGGAATTTGAGAAAAGATACATTGGAAGATAGTAATAGAAATGTATAGGATGATTGAGAAGTTGTGTTGACAAGAATAGTTCGATTAGAATTGAAAAACAATCTCAGGGTAGCGATACATGAGAGAAAAGAGAACAGTCAGTGCAGAATATGTGAATAAGGGCAGGGGAGGCATGGTACCTTGTCTTAGAGGAAGAGAAGACAAAGGAAGATAGGTATTTAAAAGAAGGAACGGTAAGGTGAGGAGTGGGACGAGGAACTCGTAAATTCAAAGAAGAAAAAGATAGAGGAGCAGCAAATAAGAGAAAATGACGCTTATGTCAACATTATATAAGTTATATAACTGCCTTCCCGGGAAGGTTGAATTAAAGATATCTTTTCTGAATTATTCATTGAATGAAAGATTTTTTGAGGAAGGCAAGGGAATTAAAGGATTATCCAAATGATGGACAGGAATTTTCTTTGTTTTTGGATGGAGAAAACTAGAACACCTTCCTTAAAGGGAGTTAGGAAGTTGAGAATCTAATAAGTACACGAACGTTAGCCATCCAGGACGATAAATGTTGACTTCTGGTGATATAATCTTTGGAACTTGAAAGTCAACGTCATTATCGGTTTCCCAGACGACGCAGCATATATGCTAGGAAAGTTCAGGCGCGTAGGGGATCTACGCAAACTCAACGTTAATTCTGAAACTTGAAGTTGGTCGAACTTGAGTGCTAGTTCAGATTGCCCGATGTAATTCGAGTATTAAGGAATCAGTAATAGTCACAGAGTAAAGTTACAGAAGCGACGCAACGAATCCTCTTACCTGAGCTCGCAATTCCTAAAGTTGCGATTGCGTTGACGTGGCATCGCTTCGGTTTCCATGGTAATTGCCTGGCCTTGGTTGTTCACAAAGTCACTGAATATCGGAATATCCGACGACGGAATTGAAATTGCGGGACATACGACTATGAATATGAACGATGAATGTTTCATCATGAATGTGAAGCAGCATGCAATACAATTTTAGATATTTACATACATAAAGAATTTACCTTCCTTTCTTTTCGTAAACAATTCAAAAGGATATTCCGAGAATTTCTTCAATAGAAGGAAGAATATTCATTTGGTCAAATATGCTTTTTTGTTTCTCCACAGCTCACGTTATCCTCTTCTTACTCTCTGCTCTCTCAACACCCTGTCGCCTTATCTTTTCTACTCCTGTACTCTTTACATAATTTCTCCTCCCCTTACACATTACTTCTCCATCGCTCCATATACATCACCTCCTTACTTTCCTAATTTTCTCTCAACTGTTTCCTTGCCTCTCCTCCCTTCACTTTCCTTCACCACTTTATTCAATTCCATTTCCTTCTACTAACCTAGAAGGTTGTCAAGTCGCCGACCGGTACCTGCTGCCTTTTCCCCCACCCCGGTGTTCGGTGATGGAGAGTTCCCCTCTCGCGCTGTTGCCGGCAGCAAGCGTGAACGGTACATTTGTCGCTGACTTTGTGACGTCTGCTAGTAGGATGGCCACACGCCAGGGGCCAAGCAATAATTTGAAATGCATGAGATGAAATCATATTTTCCTGCTAGCTTGGACATAAATGATATTCTAACGTTGGTCTATCAACTCCTTTTATCCTTATAAAGTTTTATTATTTACAAAATTTTAGTATGAAATTTTTAGTTTTCAAGGAATCTCAGATTAGAATTTCTTTTGCTATTTGCTCGGAAGGTTTGCGAGGATCCAACTTTCCCCTTGTTGAGAATGTTTCGGGTGGAGTTCCGAAAAACGCTTACCTCCAATTTCTTTGAAACTCTTTATACTCGTAAAAAACCCATAAAAATTATATTTCTTTACGTTCATCTCAGTAAATAGTGAATATTTATAAAAGAGCTTTTGATGAAAATTGTAGGTCTTTTAAAAATACATATTTCATGTTGTATATATTTTTATCGTACGACTGACGGTTTTCGATAAAATAGGTGAAAATGACGGTACGAAGTGCAGAGTTGGAGTGGAGTTCCGAAATGCGCTCAACTCCGAATTATTTAAAACTCTGTATACCCACGTATTTTGACGCGCTGATCACGATCATGATATTAAAAATACCCGCAAGTTTTATTTTTCATGGTGGAAATCATTAGAAACCCTTAAAAATTATGTTTTTTACGTTTATTTAAGTCAATAAAGAAAATTTATAAATAAGCTTCAGCAAAGAAATATAGGCTCATTAAAAATACTTAGTTTATGTTCAATATATTTTTACCGTAAGACTAACGGTTTCCTATAAAATAGGAGAAAAATTGTATCGAAATGGCTTTTCCTGAGGTCGGATTCGGATTCAGCCCATCAAAAGCCTTCGGATACAGGGAAGGAGGAAACCGCGATAGACTACATCCTAGCGAGAGATGGAATAACCTCTGGTGGGAATGGGACTGGACAACGAGATGGGCTCTCAGCACGTTCCGGTCGCAGGGAAGAGGAAAAGTTGGGAGAATTCGGAGGAATAATAAAGATTGTGAATCTAAGAGGTATGGAAGATAAAAGAGTAAATGAGATGAAGAAAGAATAGAAGAGACGATTGAAAAGATGAGAGAGCGAGATAGAGTGAATAGGGATTCAAAAATGAGTGAGTAGAAGGTGTACTTCGATGGATTGAAGGAAGCAGGAGAAGAAAGGGTAAGGGAAGGAGAGGGAAAGGTTAGAAAGAGAGAACGAAAAAATAGGAATGATAAGATCAGCGGGAAGCACAGCCCGAAGAACAAAGGATGGGAGTAGTAGTTTCGCTATCAAAGAAAAGAGAGGAAGAAAAGGTGGTATGGGAGAAAAGTAGTATTCCACACAATCAGATGTGTTCTTAGAAGGAATGGCAGCAGAAGATAACATTTACGTTCTAAACTTTCTTGTAAATAGGAATCTGGGGCGAGAAAGAAAAGGACCAGTGGCCTCGTTTGTGGATTTTGAAGCAGCATTCGACTTTCAGTGGAACTGGGAGATAAAGAAACATGATGATTTCGCCTTGATTTGGGTTTTCAAAATATAACCTGATCTCTTCATCTTTCGGAAATTTTACAATGATTTATGCAGTTCCTAGGTGAAATGCAAGCGTTGTTCTGCTTTGGAGGTTTGCTGAATCATTTGAAGTGAGAATTTGCAGTAGCATTCTATAACGCATTGCAGTAGATGCTCGCCAATTTGGCACTCGAATGTCACACTGGACTATGTGCGCCAAAACGGTGCTCTCCTTTCTAACAATCGTTACTGACCTCATTTAAATAATGGCGTAACCCAACTCTCAGATTTTATATGTTATTCGAAAATCTTGAAATGTCGTACCTTTGTTTATTTTCAAGAATTACTATTTATGACGAAAAAAAATATCAACAAATATTTCTGGAGATACAAATAATTATACAAGTTCAACAATTGAAAAGTCACTCTTGAATGTCTTCATTTAAATTAGGATGGAAAGAAAAGAGAAAAATAATAGGAGAAAACATTTGAATCCGATTTATTTTTTTCTTCTCTCGCCTCTTCGTCATCTTTATTCTTCTTGAAGAAAAATTTCCAACTCGTGGAAACAATCACGGTGAACCTCAACCAATTGGTAAATAGAATTTGTTTGAAGCTGTTTCCATTATTCCTGAATCGAAGAAGGGAAAATATAGTACTTGAAAGATATAAACAAAAAGCCGCAAAAGAAATTATTTTGATGCAGCTTCATTTCATTTTATTATGTACTACATCTACTTACTGACTGCAATTATTTTCTATAAAATTTTCTGGGGTTATCAGTTGGTCGTGAGGGCTAAAGCATGAGTTTTGAATTTACTCCGCATGGTTGCGGGTTTGATGCCGGTACCTCTAGAGAAAAAGGTTACTTTAAGTACTTGAAGCTGGTTTTCTTGGTGGTTCAGAACTCACCTCTAGCTGTAAACTCACCTCACGGTTCTGTATCTTTGTTGCCATAAGTTTAAAACAAGGAAGAATTATCGTCATTATACAAAATATATACATTTGCATACGGCACTCTTTCTGATATATGCTCACCGCCTGCTTCACTATCTTTTTTCTGTTCCTTTGTGCCATTTGTTATTATGAATTATATGCCATTTGCTACTATATGAGATAGAATAATAAAGAGATATACACGAAATTTGTTGCAGGGATCCTAACAAAGCGAGTCCCATGACCTGGGCGGAGAACAACACATCAACGAGTCCACCCTTCTGGGATTCCTATGACGCCATAAACCAACTTTATCTAGAGGCCGGTCGAACAACAGAAATCCGATCACATTACAGAGGGCACAAAATGAGTCTTTGGTTGAACCTACTTCCTCAATTACATCGTCCGGGGTATGAGATCAGCATGAGACACCATCATCTTATGGAGAGTTCGAGTTTATACGAGGGAGCGGTGCGACCCCAAATCATGGCACTGCCAATTCCAGCCCCACCTATTCCTGCTCCATCACCTACTGAGCCTTCGATGCCTGTCACTATCTCAACAACCGAGTGCACGCCGAACACAACAACCATGATTCCAACTACGGCAAAAACCGATCCATCCAATCTTGGAGTAGGTCCCAATAATCTTCTCCGGAAATTAGCCTCGAGTCACTATCAAAGTTACACTACTGCTCTGACAGTCACCATCGCTGTTGGAGTCTTTCTCTTGCTTTTGAATATCCTCATATTCGCAGGGATCTACCACCAACGTGACAGAAGTTCTTCATCCTCCGCAGGGTTGAGTGGATTTGGTGATAAAAAGAAAGAAGAACTTTTGGAAGCTGGCTGCTCTGGCATTGAAACCTCCAGTAAGCGCAGAATTCCTAGTTTCGCTTTGAGTGACTCACCATCTTCGAGTCCAACGCCTCATAAAACGAAGCTTGTTGATGAGTTGGAAATGCAGTTGCAGGAGTTTCAGTGCTCACCACCTCCTGGAGGAAAAAGGCTTGTTGATCCCCCAATGTACAACAGAAGTCATTGTATTCAGAGATCCAGAACACCATCGCCTTGTGTAGATGCTACTGTTGCGAGAGAAGACGACGATGATATTGATATCGATGATGGACTTCCAGATCCTCCGCCACCACCGAAAGCTCCAGCCCCTAATATACATGCTCTAGCTTGTCCCGGAATTCTGAGACAACCAGGAACTCCAGGAAGTGCTAAAAAACGGGTCCAAATTCAGGAAATATCAGTGTGAAGATGGTGATACCAGTCAAGATAGTGATATAGATGAAGAAACAATGTTTCTGAAATCCACCAAGAGCTCCAGGCTGCAACATAAGAATGGGCCGCTTGTCCTGGAATAAGAATGGCGATCTGAGTCAAGACCGTGAAACCAATTCATAAGATACTCTAGCTTGTCCCAAAATTCTGAAACAAAGGGAAATCCTTGAAAGTGGTGATGAAATTCAGGATAGTGATATCAATGTTGAACCTATGTTCCCAAAGTCTTTGAAAAATTCCTGTGTGGATGCTGTTGTTGCTAGAGACGCTGCTATTGACATCGATAATAATAATGTTCTCTTGATGTTGATACCTCGTCAGGGTAGTATTGACGATTATAACGTTACGCCTCTGGAGACTTCCAATGTTCATGTTCATCACCACAAGTTATGATCGTGGCATCGATGTTAATGATGGGTTTCTGAAATCTTCGTCACTACCGGAAGCTTTAGCTCTAACATACAATTCTAGCTTGTCCTGGAAATCTGAGACGATCGAGAACACCGAATGATGTGTCAAGTAACATCTTCAAAGTCGGTAAATAGTGGTGTGTATATTCTGGAATTGTGTTCGCTTGAAACTTCTGGCAGTGTCAAGAAATGGATTCAAGTTCAGGAAATATATGCTTCCGAAAATTTTCAATCTCCCTGCATTCTATGGGCAGAGATTCGGAGACAACCAGGAAGATTGGTTGCAAGGTAGAAACGACGAAAAGCTCTAGCTCTCAACAGTTGATCTAGCTTGTTCTGGAACTCTTGAGACACCTTTGGTAGTTCCAGAAGTTTCAAGAAATGTGTCCCAGTTTATGAAAGATCGGCATGGAGATAGTGTTACAGTTCAGTGTTGTGACATTGAATTGGAAGCTATGCTTCTGAAAACCTGCGGAACTCCATGTTCGGCAGCACAAGTTGCAATGATGATATAGACATGAAGTATGGTCTTCTGGGATATCTGACACCACCAGAAATAAACACGCTCTAGATTGTCCTATAACTTTCAGACAACTACGAACTCCCGAAGAAACATGAAGAAATGTGCAATTGGGGAAAGATGTCCAAATCCAAGAAATATCGGTGTGAAGATGTGAATGCTAGTGGAAACTAGTGATACGGATTCAGAAGCTATGCTTCTAAAAACTTTTGAAACTTCATGTTCGTTACCTAAAGTTATTTCAACATAAGAATCTGAAACCTTTGTTAGAAGTTAAGCAGGTTAATTGAGAATGTGACAGCCTTTATTTACAATCAATCGCTTGATTGATGAAGTTTGTGTCAAGAAATTGGATGTCAAGGAGATGCATGGAATTTCCGTGAGCGTAACGTGGGATTGATGTGACCTTATGGTGAGATAAGAGGCAATTTATTTGAGGAATTGGACGTTTTCACTTCTGGCTTAAATTGAAAGAGAGAAGTGGAATGATGTGCACAATCCTGCACCACAGAAAGTGAAATAGGAAAGTGATGCCGAAGTAGATCAAATTTATTTTATGGAGAATTGTTGTAAAGTGAAGGAAGTGTGCGGGTCCATCCTAATATATTTTTTTCAGGGGATGCTTACAAGTTTGGAGCGAATGAGCTCTTGCATAAAAAACAGTGAAAGTTATTTCCCTAGTATCGCATAAAAAAATGTGCTCAAGTTTAGGCGAAGGTTGCTACTAAAGACTAAGCTTCGCTTTGACAAAGATGTTTCTTTCTCAAGGTAGAGGGAATAATTTATAATAATTGATACGTGAAAAAACGCACAATGCATCCAATTGTAAATAGAGAAGCTACCTTCTACGTGGAGAACTTTGATTGTAAGCATCCTGAATGTGTAAAAATGAAAAAAAATACCCGTGCTAGGGGCCATCCTCAACTAGGTAAATAAGAAAGAAAGACGCTCGTGTCGTTTCAGAAAGTGTATGTGCATCATTTTTTGTATTATAAACTCTTCTGAGAAAGGTTGTGGCATCGGAAGTGTTACGTCCACGTTATAATTGAGAAACCGATCCTTGAAAAAGTCTAAAGTTTAGCTTCTTGTTGGTAGAAATTTTTGTGCTTCTTGCGTTATTGTTGTCTGTTACTTTGTTTGATGATTCGGAAGCGTAAAGTAAATCAAAGAGCGATAAAGGAATTGGGCAAATGGACACAGTATGGTGATCCATCTCCAAAAAAAAAAAGAACAGAGAAATTTACGAATGTCCGAGGTACCATTTCACATATATATATATATATATACGAGTTACACGTTTAGCATAAGCATATACAGCAGTGATATGCAAAAATATTTCGACTCGAAATTCAACTTTTAGAATTCATGTTCAAATCTCAAAATTTTAAAACTAATCTGAGATGAAAACAGCTTCCCTGATTCGATACATACAAGCACGGATCGAATTTGAAGAACTCTTTATGGTTCAATCGAATTCCAAAAATTTAAGATTCAAACACGAACTGATTTTTGTCGAATTAAGCTAGTCCATCTCAGCATGGATTATTTTGGAAAATCAGGAATTCGGCTGACTAATTTGAATTCCTAATTTAAATTTCGTGTCGAATTTTCTTTGCACGCCACTGAAGTACAAAGCTACAGATACACGTATATTCACATGTCTGCCAGTGTCTGCGTTCGCACGTGCACTCGTTAAAGCGAGTCTATCAATGTTTCGAATGTTGGAGTTTGTTTAATAAAGACGTGAATCATTCAATGCGGAACATTAAGTTCGAATTTCCTCCCTTAGTTTTCCGATTTTCTTCTTCGATTTATTGTTCAACATTGCTGGAGTTTCGTAGCACTTATGGTTCAGTTGGTTCCAGTCATTTTCAAAAAAGGAAGTAAGGGTAATCACGGAGGAAAAGGGAATATGTGGTGAGCCTAGATTTTGTAATTAGAAACAGTTTTTGGCGAGGGGTAGTAGAATGAGTAAAAAAGGAGCCTGAAGTGGAATTTGGTAAGGTGGCGATATGAGCAAAGGAGGGTGAAGGACGTAAGAGGAGATTAGAAAAGAAGAATGGAAAGGATTGGAGGGAACTGCAAAGGATGGTAAGGAAGGAAGATAAAAGTTGAGGATATGAGGGAAGTTGAAGAAGGGGTATTAGGGAGAATATTAATAGAGGAAGGCACGTAGATGATAAGAATTAAGGGTAAAAATGGAAGAAGGTGAGGGAAGAAAATAATCAGAGGAGTGAGGAAAAGGAAACAGAGAAGGTAGTAGAGGGTTCGGAGGGTTTTTTTACCATAAAAATGTAAGTGCCTATTATTTATGCCTATTATTATTCTCACCTTACATATTTATTATATTTTTGGAGAATATAATCGGAATCCATTCAAAATTTTAATGGTTTTAGTTACCATTGTTGGTGCTTCGTAGCCCTAGTGAAAAACCCTCATGGTTTCCGTCAGGTATCCGTCATCTATAGAAGAGGGAAGTTAAGGTAAGTTAGGGGAAATGAGGGGAATATTATGGAGAGCCTAGACGTAGTGATACGAAGAAGGGGATGGGATGAGGGAAAGATGGGTGAGAGGTAGGTGAAGAAGGGGAAACGGAGGAAGCGAATGAAGGGAGTAAGGGGAGATAGGAGATAGAAGAAAAGAAATGACGAGAAGCAACTGAAATGAGTAAAAGGGTAAGGAGTGGAGATAAATAAAGGAAAAGCAAAGAAATTCATGGAAGGGATTGAGAAGAGTATGAGCAAGGAAGGTCAGGTAGATAAGGAGGAGTTTGAGGGAGGGAAATGAGCAGTTGAAGATGGGAGGAAAAAATTTCCTAGTAGATCCGACAAATTTTCAACAAGAGTATCAACTAAAAGGAATTTTTCGAACAAGAAAGAGAAATAATTCCAAACAAATTGTTAATTGTTCGAACCAAAAAAATGAAGTTCGTAATAAAAAGTTGATGATAATTTCCCGACAAAAAGATTTTCAGTTGACATGTCAACTAAGAAATATTTTTATCATAAAGCTGAACACTTGAAATTTCTCATAGAAGAGTTGATCTTCTATACGAAAAACGACAAATGGCCGAGAAAAGTGTAGGATTCCAAGGAAAGAATGTCTAACAAATTGTTGAATTTTTAAGTCGAAGATGCAAGTTCCCCAATAAAAAGTAGAGTTTTCTACAAAGAATGTATTTCTTACAAGAAAGTTTATGTATAACCGAGAAAGACGAATTTCCAACCAAAAATTGCTCTACAAAAGAAATGTATTCCCTTTTCCACCAAGAAATTTTCGACGAAAAAATGATTTCGCGACGGGAAATCCGGTGCACGCATAGAAACTTAGTTACATAATGCGTTAAGACCGATATTATAGTTTAGTATAATCTTTTAAGATTTAGGAAAATCGAGAATGTGTATCAAAAAGTAATATAGTATCTATTAATGATCCATGAAAAATTTAGTTTGGAAAATTAATAT
>WSXT02170300.1:0-23032 GCA_011762715.2 Neuroterus valhalla | reverse complement strand
TAAATAATAATTAAGCATGATATTGTAGTCAATGACGAATTTTCAATATGCTTGAGTATATTCATTGTGTAATTATTGTTTATATTTGAGGTATCATCACTAGGAAGAAACGACGGGAAAATTCCCAAATAATAGGGAATTCCCGAAATGATAGGATTCCCCACTGCATTGAAATCTCAAATTTGAAAATTCCCAAATAATGAAATTTCCGAACTATGAAGTAAAAAAATTTCCGACAGAAAAATGCCAAAATACACGGTGTGCGACACTGTAAAATCTTCAAATCTCAACATTTCAAATACTTGTTTCCGATCGGTAGTGTTTGATTGGGATAATACTATATTTGGTATTATAACTGACCAATATTTGCAATGTCAGAGATGAAAATATCCCTTTGGCTCAACGTTGCGCTATTTCTTTAGTTACATAAGTATCAATTTTTCCTTGAAATTGTGCACATTTCCAGGAAAAAAATGTTAACCTAAGTTTTTCTGTTACGGTTATCTTGAATACAAATGATTATTAGAATAATCTCCAATATATTAATATTATTTTCGTTGACATTGGCCTGGTAAGGAAGACTGCTAGATGGCACAGCAGTCGGGGCTCACTTTGCGTTACGAAGAGGCCCGCGTCGTCTACTGTGCCCAGTGCCGGCTTGGCACCCGAAAGGTAAGTATTTGGAACGTTGGGAACAACAAATGCACCGATACTTGACTCGATAAGAGTGCTGGAATCCGGGAAATGCTTCGGGGTACACTCGGGCGCGGCACAATGGGCTTTCTGAACTGAGCGCCAGGATGCGGTGCCGCCCACCCCCCCCCCCCCCCCCCTCCACCGGCCACCTCACCCATAACGAACCAACATGGGCCTTCCACACGGGGGGCCCCGCCGGCCGGCCCCCCCCCACACCCCCTACGTTATCTAAAAACTTACGATAACCAAAATTGTACGAGAACATTCCATGGTTCAAAATAATAAATTATAGTATTAATAATGAATAAATGATATCGTTAGGAAAATTATTCCCCCAATTTTTCAAATTATGAACAAAGTATGAAAGATTCGAAAAAAAACTAGAATTTCCTCTACCCTCATCATCGAATTGCGCCAGTGATTAATAATTTTTTTTCTGAAAACGGAAAAATCGAGGGTTATTGATCAACAAACATCGGTAGTCCATTTTCGTAGCAACTGCAACGTGATATATTTTACAATTTCCTCCGAGAACCTTTTTCCGGTGAATAATTTGACTCATAAGGTGTATGTTGAGTCCAAGAACGAGAATATTATATAGAACAGATAAATTTTCTAAAAAAGATCTTTTGTAGGTAAAAGGTTAATTTACAATACACAAAAGATGTGTTCTTAACCAAAAAGTAAAGAGGTGAATCATGGAATCAATCAATCATTGATAAAGTAAGTAATTTTCCAATCGTGTAGTTTATTTTGTGTCGGAAAGGGAAATCTAAGAAAAAATAGCTAAATTTTTAATACAAAAACCCGATTTTCTCAACAACGAGAAATGCTCCACAAATAAGGCAAATTTCAAGAAAATTTATAGATTTCCGACCAAATGTGCATATTCGAATTTGTTCAAGAAAAGGGGTTAACCTGAAAAATTGATCGATTTCTAGGAACTTTATGGTCCAGCTCAGGTTCATGAATGGCTGGGTTGCTGGTCAACGCAAAAAAAAGGTACATGCAGGGTTCATGTTCATTTTTAAAACTCAGATGCGACCGGTAACATGGATGAATTTCTTAGCTCATACTTGAAATGAACCTTGTTTATTTCAAATACTTCGTTCGAGCACAGGATAATACGCATGTTTTCTCGAGAGAATTAAATTAAGAAGTCTAAGTGCTTCCAAAAGGACTCTATTTCAGAATGAAAATAGGAAAACATGAAGGGAAGCGAATATAAGGGAAGAAGAAAGAGGGGTAAAACTCTTTTTAAAAAAATATGAAAATGCAGAATGATTAGGAAAGGGATTATATATTTTGTTAAGGATAGGTAAAGAAGTCTAAAAATTGACTACAACTGCTGACTAATTCAGATCAAATTATACTGATTAGATTTATGATTATGGTGATACAGACAAAAAAGCGAAGATACTTGTCAAAAGAAGGTGGGACACAATGGAAGTGAATGAAAACATGATAATGCAAAATGATTTTGAGAGGGAAATGTGAAATTATTTGCAGAATAGATTTAGGAGACATAAAGGAGGAGTATAGTACTGAGTTTTCCAGAATGAATAATTCTGAACATAAAGTGGTATGGGTTTCAGGAAAAAAAAGTGAGAGAGATAATAAATGACTTTCCTAAAAAATTGTGATTACGTCAGGTCATTAGGCATAAAAACGTCACACGAAAGACGATACATCAGATAATATTGATGTGGGTGTCTACGAATGTCTGCAACTCACTAGATGGAATATGATAGAGAGATGAACTATACAAATTTCCATTTGGCCGTGGCATCGAAATGTATAAATTAAAGTAGGCTGGCATCCTGCCTCTATCATTTCCTCTTGCAATTCTATATTTACGGATCCTTGCATCGAAAGGAGTAAATGTTGTCTTAACATAATACAATGGGTAATACGCTACATTTATCACAGCGTGCTTTGGACCATGATCAGCAATATTATGACCGTCTTTCGTATCAAGCGGGGTTAGAATCGATTCATAATCTTTATCCAGGAGTCGAATATAAAAGGAAATATCCCGTGGTTTCACTTGTCCAGATTTTAGCCAGATAGGAAATGGTGCACCGCTAAAAGGCTGGAGACTTCCCGCATACATAGAGCCATCCGACATTATCACGATAAGGTTTCCTGGAGGAAGATCATACTTATGTCCAACTGCACCTGGGTTTGTAACAAGAACAGAAGTTAGGAGAGTACATTTTCACCAGTACTCCGTCCCCTCTTATACGTTCCATCCCCCTCGTTGATGAGCGTAACGTAGCTGTTAGCTTTAACTAATTCAGTGTAACATAATCATTAAACACCCACAAAATACTTGAATTTTCGGGAAGATAGCTGGGTTTTCAACTGACAAAATAGATGTCATCCCAAAATATGGGTTTTTGACCAAACAGTTGAGTTTGCAATCAGATAGCTAAATTTTTCATCCCAAAAGTTGAGTTTCCGACCAAAAGACATTTCGGAGACCAAAAAACGAATGGTAATGGGGATAAATTAATGAGTTTATACTTAGAAAAAGGTATGTTTATTACAAGCACTTGGTTCAGGCACAAAATGATACACATGTATACTTGGTGCGGAGGCGAAAGCCATAGTATGATCAACTTTGTTGTAGCGGACGGAAGACTTAGAGGGCTTGTGAAAGATACAAATGCTATGAGAGATTCGGGACAGGGATCGGATCACTATCTTATAGTTTCGAAAATTAAACTAGATCAAGAACGGAGGTGGAGAAAAATGATTAAGAAATCAAAACAGACTTGAGTCAGAATACAGAATTTGCAAAAATCAGATGTACAAAAAGTATGTCGTGGAGAGCTAAATAAATATTGAGGATATCACAAAGATGATTGAAAGGAAGAATTAGGCAACAAAAATGTAGAGAGTGCTTGGATAATACTACGGGATGGAATCTTTGAGAGTGCTTCGTAATTGTCTGGTACTGCGATTGTAGCAAGAAAGTCCGGTGATGCGTCGTGGAATGATGAAACACGCGTCACAGTCAACGAGAAAAAAGGAGCGTACTCGAGAATGTTGTATACCAGAGGTCTCAGCGATTAGGAAAGAACTACGGTCATAAATTACACAGTCACACAAAAGCAAAACGATTTCGGGATCTAGAGGTCTGACCATGTTGACTATAGGTTTTTGTGGTCACTGAATCCGGATCTGAAGCCCATCTTACCCCATCACATCAGGTTTTCGACATAACCTCAAAAAGGCTCCAGAGACACTCTCAAATGAAAAGTAATGGTGGCCGGACTGCTGGAACGTATTATATGTTTTTTGGGACGCTGAAACCAAATCCGAAGTTCATTTTATACCATACGGTTAGATTTTCGAGATAATCTCATTTTTAGGAGCCTATGGGGGCTTTTTGAGGTTATGTCAGAAACCTGACGTGATGGGGTAAAATAGACGATAGATTCGGTTTCAGTGACCTTAAAACACATAATATGATTCAGCACTCAGACCATCATTGCTTTCCATTAAAGAGTGTCTGGTAACATTTTTTAAAGTTATGGCGAAAACCTGATGTGACGAGGTGAAATGAACTTCAAATTCGGTTTCAGCGACCCAGAAAACGTATAATAGACATGGTCCGGTACTTGTCCCATCATTATACTTTGCATTTTAGGGTGTCTTTGAAGAATTTTTGAGGTTATGTTGGGAACCTGACGTGCTGGAGGCTTTTTGGACTTGAGATCCGGATTCAGCGACCCCAAAAACATATGGTCAACATGGTCTGACCTCTAGATCCGAAAGTCGATTTTTTGTGTGGCTGTGTTATTATGAGGATAAGAAGAGTAAAGAAGATATACTGGTGAAAGAAAGCAAGGATGAAATTAAAACGGAAGAAGATACGAAACTGCAAAATAGTTTTCAAAAAAAAATAAGAAACTGTTCTGGAAATGGGTTAAGAAGAGTGAAAAAGAAAATGTTAGCACTGAGGTAGTCGGAATTGAGAATGCTGACGGCGAAATGGTATGGGATTTGGACGATCTGAAAGACTGTATGCGGGATTTTTTCCAAGAAGCTCTATCAAGGTAAATCCATAGAACATAACAACAGTGACACTGAGACGGATACGTTTGATAATTCCGAAGTAGGTGGCGGAAGCAGAATCGGTATCGACGACATTATTTCCGTAATGAAAAACCAAAGAATGGTAAGGCTGCCGGTGTGGATGTATTTTCTCTGAAATACTGAAGTTATGTGGCGGAAACTTGTTTGTGTGGCTGTTTGAAATGATGGATATGTGTGCTGTAAATATCGCAGTTCCGAGTAATTGGAGAAAGGTGATTATTGTCCCAAGCTACAGGGGGAAGGGTGGTCCAGGCAACTGTAATAATTATAGAGCGATGAGCCTTCCAAGTACTATGGGAAAAATATTTACCAAAATGCCTATTAATAAAGTCATGGGAGTAACGGAGGAAAGGATCTGGGAAGTTCAATGCGGATTTATGCTAGGGAGATTATGTGAGAATCAGATATTCAGCTTGAGACAGATCACAGATAAACGCCTAATAGTAAACAAAGAAGTTTTCTGTACATTTGTGGATCTGGAAAAGCTTTCGAGATGGTAGATAGAGCTTAACTTTGGGAGGTCCTGAAAGAATATGGAGTGACTGGGTGGCTTCTGAAAGCAACACAAGCAAAACCTAATAGCAGGAAAGCGAGTGTGAGAGTAAATGGACAATTGAGCGATTGGTTTGATATTAGGCAGGGCGTTAGGCAAGGATGCGTTAGGTCCTCTACGATGTTTAATATATACATGGACTAATGTCTGAGAATGGCTCTCTTTGATGAGGGAGGTGCTGATCTTGGGCCAGTGAAAGTTTGTGGCCTTGCGTTCACAGATGACAAGATCGTTACGGAAGAATCAGCCGATGATTTGCAGAGGATGTTGAGCAGATTGGATATCAGCATGAAGAGAATGGGTCTTCACATGAACGTGAATAAAAAAAAATTATGGTGTTTGAATGTAAGGTTGTGAAAACCAATTGCAATATTACCACAAATCGAGAGAGGATAGAACAAGTTGATAATTTCGTGTATTACGAATTTTATGCTTTAACGATGGTCCATTATGATGGAATAAGGTATTTCGGGTTTCAATTGTGTCCAAAAAATACAACAAATTTTGTCGGCGTTTCGCGAACGTTTCAGCTCGCATCTTCAGGACTGACCTAAAACTGAGGTTTTTAGGTCGTGGTGTTCTTATATGTGCTCACAACGATGCCTGTGATTGGTCGGGGATTCCAGTGTAAGGATTGGTGGAATCTGATTGGTCAATCAGTTAAACCGGAAGAAAGTCAAGCCAAATTGGATTGGTATTATAACCATTGTCCCTGTTCATATTATTTGGGTGTTTTAAGATTTTGATTGCTTCTCTATGCCTGACTTTACTTTCATGTTCCTCCATGCGTTGGCTCAACGCTCTACCGGTTTCTCCAATATAGACTTTGCCACAGGAGCACGGGATTTTATATACGAAAAACTAAAACTAAAAACAATAGTCAATAAAACAAAAACCCTTCTGAAGGACTCCAAGCTTAACAAAGATGCAATAGCCAAACTGACACCTACTAATTTTGTTCCTCCAAGACCTTACGGACTACCAAAAATTCACAAAAACAACATTCCACTCAGACCGATCGTTAGCGCAATCAACTCACCAACCTACAACCTAGAACGCTTTCTTACCAAAGAACTGAATCCTTCCATGGGAAATTCTATCACTCATGTTCAAAATCCCTCTGACTTCCTTAAAAAAATGCAACAGGTTCACATTCCACCTCAGGACATCCTTGTGAGTTTTGACGTAGTATCTCCCTTTACGAGAGTACCAATCGCTGATACAATCAATATCATCAAATCCTCCGCAAAGTTTCCCTCTGATCTTGTACCTTTGATAGAACAATGTCTCAACAATACTTACTTCTCTTTCAACAACAATTCTACGAACAAACCTCAGAAGCAGCGATGGGATCCCCAATTTTACCTGTAATGGCTAACATCTTTATGGGACATCTGAAAACTAAAATCTTCAGTCAATCCAAGCTCACACCAGAACTGTGGTGCCGTTACATTGAAGATACTTTCGTAATCTGGAGACATGAACTGGACGAACTGCACAAAATTTCCGATTTCATCAAGCAATCGCATCAAAATATCCAGTTCACCATAGAAATTGAACAGAACGGAAAATTCCTCTTCTTGGACGTTCTAGTTCAAAAAAGATCGGACAACACGTTAGGACATGGAGTTCACAGAAAACCCACTAATTCAAATAGATACCTCCACGCCTTCTCCCACCATCATCCATCCCAAAAACAGTCAGCCATCAACTCGCTCGTTTACAGAGCTGTCTACATTACAGATAGAGATAACTTACAAAAAGAATTTAACAAAATTTAACAAACCCTTCTGCAAAACGATCACACAAACAAATTGATAGAGCAATCAGAAAATACACTAGAAAAAACAAGCTAACACAACCAACTAAAAAAAGAGAGAGGAAAGCCACCACCACCCTAC
The DNA here is from genome assembly GCA_011762715.2 of Neuroterus valhalla. Classification (NCBI taxonomy): domain Eukaryota; kingdom Metazoa; phylum Arthropoda; class Insecta; order Hymenoptera; family Cynipidae; genus Neuroterus; species Neuroterus valhalla. The sequence goes on along the minus strand of WSXT02170300.1, from coordinate 15,778 downwards.
CCTACATCCAAGGTATCACAGAACAAATTGGTGGAATTCTTAACAGACACAACATCCAAACCATATTCAAACCACCTGCAAAAATAGGGCAACTTCTCAACAACCCAAAAGACGAAAAGGCACCATTCAGTGATCCAGAAGTATATAAAATCCCGTGTTCTTGTGGCAAAGTCTATATTGGAGAAACTGGTAGAGCGGTGAGCCAACGCATGAAGGAACATGATAGTAAAGTCAGGCTGAAACATTTCACGCATTCAGCTCAAGCTAAGCATCACATCGAACCAGGACACAGTATTTCATTTGACAAAGCAACTGTCATCGCAAAAACAAACAATATTTTCCCAAGAAGGCATAGAGAAGCAATCGAAATCTTAAAACACCCTTATAATATCAATAGGGACAAGGGATATAATACCAATTCGATTTGGCTTTCCATTCTTCCGGTTCAACTGATTGACCAATCAGATTCCACCAATCCCTACACTGGAATCCTCGACCAATCACAGGCATCGTTGTGAGCATATATGAGAACACCAAGACCTAGAAACCTCAGTTTTAGGCCAGTCCTGAAGATGCAAGCTGCAACTTTCACGGAATGTTGAAAAATTTTCTGTATTTTTGTACAGGATCGGAACCCGAAATACCTTAATTCATCAATTTCGTGTATCTTATAAGTTTATTGACTTCTCACGGGAGGATAGATAAAGAGATTTCCAGACGTGTAAACGAGGGTTAAAAGATTATCGGCAGCGTATGAAGATTATTTAAAGGAAAAATGTAACAAATAAAGCTAAAATTGCGATATATCATTCTGTGACAAGAGTAAACTCAACGCGATTGGCATGCTATTCTTGCGTAATATGTGTGGTAAAACGATAATAGACAATGTGAGTAATGAGTGGGTTTTCAAAGGATGTGGTGTTTACCTAGGTAGAGTAAATGGAAGCGTACCGAGAGGCAGACCAAAGAAGGAGAGAAAAGAATGTGTGAATGGGACCCTTGAGACGAGAAATATAACGAGTCGTAGAAACACAATAGCTTGTGTGGAAAGATGCATGGCTGTGAAAGAAGCAAGAGATATGAATGCCAGAATAGGGATGTTTGCAGAGCAAATGTATATCAGAAGAAGTGTAAAGCTTGTAACGAACGATGTTGGATACTATTAGCCCGTGTAAGGATATCGCTTAGTGGATTATTTTAATGATTTCGCGAAACCCTTTGAACGGGTTGTTTGCTAGAGATATAAAAAAGCGACCCGCGTCAGAGCGATGTTGAACAGGAAGAGTGTGTCATTTAAAAACAGCAACAGGCTGGACTTACATTTGCTGTGCACTGTTTTTATTCAGGTCTTGCCTCTCATGTTGCCGAAGTAGCCTCGCATATATTCATTCTGCTCAACAATTCATTTAAAGCCTCCATTTACCTAAAATGCCGCGTTCAAAGCGAAGCTTCTGGTTTGAAAAATTTAGATAAAAAATACCACCTTTTTCTCTCTTCACAAAAAACACGCAATGAATTCTAAGACTAATCTAATATCATCCCTGCATCCTTCTCATACATCCCTTGCTCGAAATTTCCAATGTCAATTCCACTTCCAAATCTTTATCTATTAATTCCTTATTCTCCAGTAGTACAACCAGGCTTGAACCAGACGAGTTACCCTCACCCCGAAACGGGTTTGGCTTAATGGTATAATAATAATAAATACTCACGATTAAAGTTGATGAACCCTACATATGTAAGGACAAGGATTGCCGTAGTGAGTTTCATTTCTACGCGAAGAAAGATCAAACTAAAAAATCAGAGAGTAGCCTGATTCTGAAAGGATTTCTTCTGGAGTGTGACTCAGGAAACATACATATGTAATATAAACTTCGTTCAATCTCTTGTTTTCAATCACTCTAATGAAAGTTTTCGAAGAAAGAGTAGAATAAGGCAGATTATTATCGATATAACATTTCGAAATGATCCATATGCTGTATTTATTTATCTTGCAACCTTGAGACAAATTCGAGATAGCACTAGGTGTGAAAACAAAGATTGGAATCATTCTCCTTATCGCTATTTGTTTTATATTTGACAATGCAAACAGAGATAGAAAAAGAATATGCCCTTGAAATTTTCGTAGATTTTCTGGAGGTGAAATTATTGATCGATAGAGTGATTCGAAAGGGAAAATTGAAATCAAGATATGCATGAAGATTTTCTCAAATTTTTTGATCATTTTATCTCAAGAAATGAACCTCTTAGTATCTCTTCCATAATCCAGGAAACTGTTGATGATATGCACCAATGACTTTGTTTATTTCTTGAAAGATGGAAATCGTTTTCCTGAGAAAAGAAAATCGAACAACAATGCTTTGATATATCTTTTGTCCGTCTCGGATTTTATTTCTACGTATAAGTTTTGGAATAATTATAAATTTCACTCGAAAATATGATTGAAACTTGATTATGAGATGGAATAGTTATTCTTAATATTATGAAAATTACTTTCAGAATAAGTTCCTAACTGTGGTCCTAGAAAGGATCACTTTTGAGCCTAAATAAATTACATGATCAAGAATGAAAGAAGAAAAAGTCAAAGGCCGCACAAATTTTGAAAGAGACAGATTTGTCCTAGCATAACATTTTTGCATTGCTTATTGAATATAAAAAACGTTTTCTTGTATTTCGACAGTGCCAGTACTTGAATTATTTCATTTTGTGAAATCGTCCCTGATACAGAAAAAATCTACGACTTCCAGTAAGTCGATTTGTTAAGAAGGACGTTAGTTTTGATACGTTGACTGTCTACCCTGAAAGTGGATCATATTTAACTGCAGCAAAGAAAAACTTAAAAACTAAATCCATGCCTCCTCCTGAGAACGAACAAGGCAAGTAGCTTTTGCATCAAGAAATTTACCCTACCATATAGCACAGGCAGCAGGGCGTTGTAAATTAAGTTACTTGGAAAAAAATCCAGAAGAGATGAAAATTGGTGTAATAGTACATTTTTCTTTCCTTGAAAACATGTGTCTCTTATTCTTCGCCTGCATCCTCTGCTTCCTCAGTTTGCGAGAGATAGCCGATGGTAGCTACAATTCCTTCCTCTACTTCCTTTCCCTCGAAGTCGCTTTAAATTTCTGCAGCGTTTGCACAGTCCTGCCCGTTGCAGTTCATACAAACGATTGGACATTTCAGCCCTGTCTTCCTGCAACCACATGATGAGACGCATCCTTTCCTGCATTTGCAGGAGAGGAATTTGAGAAGCTCCTGAGGAGCAGGATCCTGTGTCGTTGTAACTGGAATAAGACCAGTCGTACTTTTCTTCCATCCCCATTCTTCTGGATTCTTGGGAACACCACACCAAGTTTGAATCTGAGGGTAAGTTCGGAATGAATGCTGCCTTGCTGCTGCGGTTGTACGTGGAAGAGAAGCAAGAATTAACTTGCTTTCTTTCACTGATCGAGTGAAATGCAGGGTACCGAAGAAAATCAAGAGAAGAGGGTACATTTTTTGGGAAGGTGCGTACAGAGCTATCAAAAATTCCTCCCCTGCTGTAGTAATCGTGGTGGCATCTGCAGACTCTTGCTGAAATATTCTAACGTCCTGATTTATTTGCTCGGAGTTCTGAATTATGTTTAGAAGTTTGCTCTTGCCGTGACCAAAGATTGCGGACGTCGTATCCCAACCGCTGGGAGCGTGTAAGCATACAATATAATCTTTCACTGTTTGTTTAGTATCTAAACTTTGTGGAGAGTAAACTCGTTCTGCAGTTTTTCCTTTACCTGGTTTAAGAAAATAAATATTCAAGTGATCTCTTGCAAGTCATACTAATGAAACAAGAAGATCGATGTCTGCTCCTACAATTAAAATTGAGTCAAAAGATAAAGACCTACTGATCGCCTTCTTACGATGAGTGTGTCAGCATCTTCTGTTGCTTGATGGATGGTGAAATTAGATTCGTAGAATTTATTTTTGAGCATGGAAACAAGGCGAATCTTGTTGTTTTCGTTGGCTAAAAATCTCATTTGTGTGTGTGTGTGCAAATCATGGATTTCTTAAAAAAAACGTCCACAGAACTGCGGAACGAGTTTACTTTCCAAAAAGTTTGGATACTAAACAAACAGTAAAAGATAATATTTTATTCTTACACGCTTCCACGATAAGAACAAATTTCTGAACATAATTCAGAATTCCGAGCAAATAAATCAGGCTGTTAGAATATTTCAGCAAGAGTCTGCAGATGCCAGCACGATTGCTACAGCAGGGGAACAATTTTTGATAGCTCTGTACGCAACTTCCCAAAAAAATTTACCCTCTTCCCTTGATTCTCTTCGGTTCCAGCATTTTACTCGATCGGTGACAAAAAGCAAGTTTAATCTTGCTTCTCTTCGACCTACAACCGCAGCAGCAAGGCAGCATTTATTCCGAACTTACCATCAGATTCAAACTTGGTGTGGTGTTCCGAAAAATCCAGAAGAATCGGGATGGAAGAGAAGTACGACTGGTCTTACTCCAGTTACAACGACACAAGATCCTGCTCCTCAGGAGCTTCTCAAATTCCTCTCCTGCAAATGCAAAAAAGGATGCGGCTAATCATGTGGTTGCAGGAAAGCAGGGCTGAAATGTTCAATCCTTTGCATGAACTGCAACCGGCAGGACTGTGCAAACGTTGCTGAAATCTTGGGCGCGAGGAAGAGGAAGTAGAGGAAGAAATCGAAGCAACTATCAGCTACCTCTCGCAAACTGAGGAGGAAGAGGAAGCAAGCGAAGAAGAAGATCCACCAGAGAAGGATTACACAAAAAAAGTACGACCGGGTCCATCAAGAATTTTAAAACGAGGAAACGTTAGGAGATCACAAACATCAAAATAACTACATCAATGGTATCATCTGAAAATCCATCCCTCGATCAATACATTCATCAATCCACCCACCCATCCATATCCATCCCTTTATGTATCCATGTGGATGAGGCTCAAGGGGGTTGGGTTTTTTTGTAACTCCAACTGCTTTTTTGGTGGTAGCAAAAAAATTGTGTTAAGAACAACCAAAACCGCCTAACAAAATTAGTCTATTTTTGGGACGTAATTCTATTTTCAGTGCCTTTTACTAGGAGCACGAATGAAACCTATTCGAGATGAATAATGATTATTCTAAACGTTTCAGCACAGGATGATAGCCATGATCATTTATATTCATTCTGAAAGTTTTTTAGATGCCTAAAAAGCAACAGAAATCTTCTTCCCGACTCTGTCAAATCCTTGAGAACGAAAAGATTCGGAATAGAGAATTCCCGACGGTTCATAATATTATCAAATTGTAAACTTCTCAAATAAAAAAAGAAAGAAACGACTGCGAAATCCTCAAAATTGAAATTTCCCGAACTGCGATATTATCCGGAACGAAAACGTTCTAGACAGGAAATTCCCGAAATGAAAGGGTTCCTTACTGCATCCAAATCACAAATTCGAAAATTCCCAAATAATGAAATTTCCGAACTATATATCTGGTATTTCATCCGACCAAAATTTGCAATGACAAACATAAAAATATCCCTTTGGCTCAAGGTTGCACTATTTTTACATTCTCATCAGAGAAGGTATAAGATTTGTGTCATTCTGAAAATTCGAAAATTCAAACAAAAATAAGAATTTTTAGCCACATAACGGGAGATAAGAAAAAATGGTATGAGAGAAAAAAATGTTTCTTCCTGGTAGCCCTACAAGTTCTTGATTTTTTTCAAAAAATCGAAAAATCAAATTTTGGTAAAATTAACTTTTTGATGGGACAATTAGTTCTTGCTTCAATAAGAAGAAACCATATTAAAAAGGAAAAAACTGAACTTTCGGACGATCATCCCAAGCTTAGGAGAAACCAATGAGACACAAGTTTTTCAGCAGGGAAATATCTCTGAATGTGTTATCAATATTTTTGTCACAGAATATGTGGTTTTCATTTCAATCAGGAAAAATAACTATGAAAATGAAATAATAAACTTTTTGAAAAAATGATGGAGGCTAAGACAGAAGAATGATAGAGAGAAGTTGTTCATCCAGAGAACTTGTCCGTTTCGGACAAATTCTGATCGAGTGCGCAGCACGAGACACGAGATGAGAATGTATTCGTTAGGGCCGGAGAAACTTTAACACAAGAGAATTCACAATCATCAAATTAAAGAAGTCGACATTACACTGTCGAGTTTCAAAATCTCTGTATACAAATGTAGGAAAGTACAAAGACTGAGCGCTCAGCGCGAGGAGAGTTCATCATCGAACGCAAAATGCGAGGTCCGATAGGAGCGCGCCTCAAGCGCGCTCAAATTTGCGAGCGAAGCGCGCGATAAGAATGTTCCCGTGCAGCGGACAGATTTTTTTAGTTACGAAGTATCAATTTTTCCTTGGAACTGTGTACATTTTCAGAAAAAAATGTTATCCGAAGTTTTTATATTCCTGTTATGGTTATTTTGAATTCAAATAATTATTAGAATAGTCTGTAACATATTAAAATTATCTCTGTTAACACTGGCCGGATAATAAGACTGCAAGATGGCACGGTAGTCAAGGTTCACTTTGCGTTCCGGAGAGGCCCGTGTCGTCGACTGTGCCCAGTGGCAATGTAATAATGTTGAATAAATATTATCGTTGGGAAAATCATTCCTCCAATCTTTTAGAATATGAACAAAGTATAACCTATCACCAAACATCGGTAGTCAATTTTCGTAGCAACAGTATTGTGATATATTTTAGAATTTCATTCGAAAACCTTTTTCCGATGGATGATTTGACTCTCGAGGTGAATGTTGAATCCAAGAAAGATCTCTTGGAGGTAAAAGGTTAATTTGCAACACACAAAAGATGTGTTCTCAACAAAATAGTAAAGGGGTGAATCATTAAATGAATCAATTATTGATGAAGTAGGTAGTTCTTCAATCCTGTAGTTCATTATGTATCGGAAAAGGAAATCTTGAAGAAAATTAGGTAATTCTTTAACACGAAAAAATCGATTCTTCTCCTCAACGAATAATGTTTTACAAACAAGGCAAATCTTAACAAAATACATAGATTTCCGACCAAATATGCATATTCAAATTCGTTCAACAAAAGGGGTAAACCTGAAAAATTGATAGATTTCTAGGAACGCTAAGAAACTCTCAAATGAGGAAGATGAAGTTTCAACTAAAGACGTGAATTTAAAACCGAGAAAATATCAAAAGATATAGAAATTTTAAGCTATAAACATGCAATGTTCGGAGATGATCCGAACAAGATTTCAATTTCGAATAATAAAAAGTTGGATACAAACAAAAATGACGAATTTTTAACAAAATAGTATAACTTTCAGAGGAAACACATCAATTTCGAACCAGAAAGGTGAGCTGTGATTCAACAAATCAATGTTTTTCTTGGCGTATGAATTTGTGTCTTTTAGAGTATTGTACGGATGTGAAAGATTTTCCTCGAGGCTTGTTAACTAATACTGTAAGTACTTGTGGTGTTGGTGGGAGCATTATCCAACTCAGGTTTATGAATGACTGGGTTGCTGTTCAACGCAAATAAAAGGTACGAACGGGGTTCATGTTTATTTTCGAAAGTTAGATGCGAACGGTAACAAGGATGAATTTTTCAGCTCATGCTTGAAATGAACTTTGTTCATTACAAATACTTGGTTCGGGGACAGGATAATACGCATGTTTTTTCGAGAGAATTAAAATAAGAAGTCTAAGTGATTTGAAAAGGACTTTATTAGAGAATAATAATGGATATACAAGAAGGGAAGCGAATTTAATAGAAGAAGCAGGAGAGTCAAAACTCCTTTAAAAAAAATATGGAATTGCAGAATGATTAGGAAAGGGATCAGATGTTTGCCTAAAAATGGGTAAGGAAGACTTAAAACTGAGTACAACTGCTGAGTGATTCAGAACAAAGATACTGATATTAGATTTATGATTATGGTGATACAGAAAAGAAAGCAAAGGTACTTGTCAAAAGAAGTAGGGACACCATAAAAGTTAATGAAAACAAGATAATGCAAAATGATTTTGAGAGGAAGAGGAGAATTATTCGAAGAATAGATTTAGAAGACATGAAGGAGGAGTATTGGTCCTAAGTTTTCCAGAATGGATAATTCTGCCGGTGAAGTGGTATAGGTTCCAGGAAAAGAAGTGAGAGAGATAATAATGAATGACTCTTTAAAAAATTGTGGTGACGTCAGGTCATAAGGTATAAGAACCTTACACAGAAGACGATACATTAGATAATATTGACGTGAGAGTCGATGAATTCCTTCAACTCACTAGATGGAATTTGCGTGAAACATGCATTATACACATTTCCATTTGGCCACGGCATAGAAATGTATAAGCAGAAGGAGGCTGGCAACCTCTCCATGTCATTTCTTCTTGCAATTCTATAATTACGAACACTTGCATCGATAGCTGTGAATCCTTTTTTAACATAATACATTGTTCTGTTCCCTATATTTATTACAGCGTACTTCGGACCATGATGAGTAAGATCATGACCATTTTTCGGATCAAGCAGGTTGAGAGTCGATTCATAATGTTTCTCAACGGTTCGCATGTAAAAGAAAATATGCCTAGGTTTCACTTGTCCACCTTGTAGCCAGATAGGAAATGGTGCACCGCTGAAGGGCTGGAGTTTTCCCTCATAAATAGAGCCATCAACCATTGTCACGATAAGGTTCCCTGGAGGTAGATCATACTTATGTCCATTTGCACCTGGTTTTGTAACAAGAATAAAATTTAAGAGTGTATATTTGCACCAGTGCCCCGTCCCCTCTTAGGCGTCCCATCCTCTTCATTGACAAGCGTAACGTAGCTGTTTGCTTTAAGGGCATTGCACAAACCGACTCTGGAATTTTTGTGGGTACGCCAATGTATTTTCACAGCAGACCATATGTCTGCGCGGGTTATGGCAGATGAATTTCAAATCTACACCAGAAATTTGATAATTATGCACAACTACGGCATTTATGAAACATTTGTGGGCCAGACATCAAATTCTTAAACTCCCAACTGTAAGTCCATAAAAAAAAATTCGCGATGCCGCATCAAAGACGATGATACATGAAACTATTGCCGGTAAAGTAGTGCGATTGTAAAGTAGCGCAATTGTTTTTCCAGATAATTTTTTACAATTCTTCATAGTTTAAAACAAAAAAGAATAAATTTATATTTCCTAGTAAATAAAAACTTTCAGAAATTTCGAACCTCAGAAAATATATAAATTCGTTTTCCCATTTGATCATCCTCAAGTTTCCAACAAAAAAAGTATATTTACAACAATATATTTCCTAAAGTTCTAAATTTCCGGGAGTTTTCATTTACTAGAAACTATAAACTCATTCTTATTTGTCATAATTTCTGAAAAACTGTAAAAAATTATCTTGAAAAACAATTGCAATATTTTTTTATGCAGAAATAATTCAATTTTATATTGTCTCTACTAATTATACATTGCAAGCACTTCTTTACCGGCAATAGTTTCATGTATCATCGTCTCTCATGCGGTATCCTGTGAGTACGCGAGTTATAAAAATTTCTGTTCTGTAACGTGTCGTTCATGGCGCTGCAGCGAATGTCTGACGCTCTAATTGTGAAACCTTCAAAATTTTCGGATTGTCTTTTTGAACTTTGGCCCCAAACTACGGCTTTGTGCGGTATCAATTGCGGAATGTTTTTCATGGACTTATAGTTGGGAGTTTTAGAATTTGATGTCTGGCCCGCGAATATTTTACAAATGCCGTAGTTGTGCATGAGCATCAAATCCCTGGTGTGAAATTCATTGTCCTGCGCGGCTATGTTGTCAGCTGTGTCGTATTGTTTGACGCTCTAGTCTGCAAACCTTCAGAATTTTCGGATGGTGTTGTTGAACTTTGGCCCAAACTACGGCTTTGTGCGTTATCCATCGCGAAATTCTTTTTTATGGACTTATAGTTGGGAGTTTAAGAATTTAATGTCTGGCCCGCGAATGTTTCATCAATGCCGTAGTTGTGCATAATCATCAAATTCCTTGTGTGAAATTGAAATTCATCTGCCATCACCCGCGCTGCTGTGAAAATACATTGGCGTTACCGTGGAGGGAACACGAAAATTCCAGAGTCGGCTTGCGCAGTGCCCTTAACTAATCCAGTCCAACATAATCATTGAACACCCACAAAATACTCGAAAAATTCAAAAAAGTAGCTGGGTTTTTGGGTGAAGAAATTGATGCTATTCCGAAATGTGGGTTTTTGACAAAACAGTTGGTTTGAAACCAGATAGCTGAATGTTCCATCCCAAAAGTTGAGTTTTCTACCAGAAGGCGATTATCTGTAGGGTATATATTTTCAAAAAAAAGAGGCTTCAATGAGAAAAAGAACACAAATTTGAAACGGAAGAGTTTTGCTTTGTGCTAAAAAAAGACGAATGCTAATCAAAATTGTTCGTGATGTTTTTGATTATTGATGTATGTCTAATCGATGGAAAAATCTATCCATCTTCGCTGGGATCCGATCAAAGGTCTCTATATTTCTGTTTAACTGCTGAAATCGAATCCATTTTTCACAGACCTCTGCAAGAGAGTTCCAATGAAAATTCATTTTTTCTATTCCTGAACTTGTGGATAACTCACACTTTTTGATAAGACTGGAAATCCTTGATTCGTAGGTTTTTTTCAAAGACTAAAGAATAATTCTTTCCAAAGTTGTTTGTTTATCTGCTGGTATGTAATAATGATATAAAATGTTCATTATATGTGACGCGATCTGAAGAAAGACCACTAAACAACGGCAAAACGTAATTTTAGAGGAGGAGAAGAGAAGTGGCGACGGGTCGATAGGACTCTCCCGAACGACAATCTTTAAACGCTTGTACTGAATAAATGATTATTGATGGAATCTTGTAACTTTGCCACACTTTTTGAATACAGGCATTTAAAAATAATGATTTATTACACTCACGATTAAAGTGGATGAACCCTACAGATGTAAAGAGAAGGATGGCCGTGCTGTGTTTCATTCCTAGGCAAAAAAAGATCTAACTGAAAAAGCACAGAGCAGACTGATTCTGAAAGAATTTTTTTTACAGTGTGACTCAAAAAACATACAATTATTATATAAACCACGTTTTATCTCTCGTTCTCAATCACATGCTCTATAGAAAGTTCCAGAAAACAGAGTCAAAGAAGGCAGATTATTATTGAGATAACATTTCGGAATTATCCATTCTGTATTCATTGATCTTGCATACTTGAGACAAATTCAAGATAACAGTAGGTGTAAAAGCAGATATTGGAATCATTACCCTTACCGCTGTTTATTTCATGTATGACAATGGAAACAGAGACAGAAAAATAATATGTCTTCAAAATTCTCTTGGTTTTCCAGATTATATGAAGTCCTCGCTCGAATACATTACACATGTAGTATCCCTCCGGTAGGCAGGCAACATAAAACGTCCAAGTCCCAAAAGAAAGCGACCCCTAGCGGCTCGCGTCCGTCTTCAAGCTTCAATTTTCAGAGTAAGCGGAAGCGAGCCTTTCCAGCACATTTTTCCAATAATATGTAGGGGTAGGGTTAGACACTTGCTCAATTGGCGTTCGGATGGGTTGTAATGTATTCGTTTGAGGACTCCATATAATCTGGATCGAACGTCACTTACAGGTTAGTTCGTTTGATCGTACAATTATATTGTGTCCTCGCTCTTCTACATTACACATGTAGTTATTTAGAGGGTATTGGTGGAATGAGTTTATCACCCGAATAGGATTATTCCTTATTGAAAAATCTCTTGATTAAGATAATTTATTTACCCAAACTTCTTTGTAATATAACCTTTGCGAAGTCAAAACCGTCTTTTTGAATCGGTTCCTATAATGTTTCGCAAATACTTGAGAGCTTACGGACCAGCCGGCCGTTCGTCTCATAGCGTCATAATCAACATAATTTTCTGCCGTTGTCGACGTAGATGCGTTTCGTGTCGAATGAGCCGTGAATTTACTGATCGTTGTAGAACTTACGGCGTGAGAGAGTTTAACAGTTGATAGAAACAAGTCATCAATACTATTTTTGATTGATTCAGTATTTTTTATGTAAGATGAAATACATGAAACTACACAAACATTCTGTTTTTCTTCAAACAAAGGTAATTGTAAGCCTGGCTGGTAACGCCCTGGGCCAGAAGTTTCGATTAAATCTGGTATGTTTATTTCAAGTCCATTAGGGACTTTCTTAATTTGACTTTACTTAACTTTTGAAAGAGTCTGTTCTCTTTGAGCAGAACATAGAGCTAATAGTGGGACTCTCTTATATGTTAAAAATTTTGAGTTTGACTCGTCAACCCCTTTTAAATAGTTTAGTACTATTCCAACATCCCATGTCGTAGAATACTTTATTTTTGAGGTTTGGATCTCCAAACTCCTTTCGTAAATCTAACTACATATGGGTGACAACCAATTTTATCTCTGGTAAGCAAAGAAATCGCACTTCTACAAGAATTGATAGTACCGTATGAGGCACCCTCTTCAAAACTTTTGGTTAGAAATTCTATCAGAGCATTGGCTTTTACATCAGACATATTTATCGCATTATTCTCACAATGAGATCTCCATTGGTTCAATGGACCCGTATATTGTTTAAGTGTCGCTTAACTCAACGATGATAAGATTAAGTCAGTAGATCTTTCGGACATCTGTCTACTCAGAAAGGACTGCTTGATACTCTGCAAGCTATCAGACGTAGATATTCCGATCTTGGAAAATATATGACCTACACGGTGACAACAGTAACCTTGGATCAGGTTCTAATATAAAAGGCTTTCCGAAAATCTAACTCTCAAACAGTGGGAGCCATGGTTGGGTTTTCCAATAAGGAATTATTGTAACTCCATAAGCACCTCGACGTTTTATTTTTGATAAAACTTTGAGAATTAGAGAAAAAGTTGGAAAGGCATAAAAATAGAATCTTGACCTAATAATAGTAAAGGAATCAACAAATAATGCGTTATTCTCAGGACACCAAGAAACAAATTGTTCACATTTTGTGTTTTGTGCGGTAGCAAACAAGTCTTCATCAGGTATTCCAAAATTTTGTACTATGATACTATGTTAAAAGTCATCAGGCTCCCATTTGGTGTAGATATTCTTTATCCCGGACAAACTATCTGCTATCTTATTATTTTTCGAAGGAATGTAGGAAGCTATCAACATAATATTCCTCAATTCTGCCCATTGCCGAATCTTCCTAGATAATGTACTAAATTTTTCGGACCGAATTCCACCCATCTTGTTCACATAAGCTAATGCAGTGGAATTATCTGTCTTTATTAAAATCTGGACATTTCTCAAATCTGACGTAAGTTCTTCTTATGCTCTTTTTATAGTTAGTAGCTCTAAATAATTAATATGAAAATTAGATTCCAATCCTGACCAAAATCCATATATCTTTCGAGTACCATCAGAAGTCCCCAACCAGTGGTCGATGCGTCTGTGTAAATAGTCATTGCAAAACACCCAGATTTGATTCTCTACAGCTATGCAACAGTATACAAGTTCACCAATTAATTTGGCAAATTCTCTCATAGTACAACGAGTAATCTGTAAGAATTTTTCTGTCGATTGCAAAACTTATTCTTTTTTGTCTTTGGGCAATTTTCTGGCGTACTCCTTTGTACCGATTATGATACCTGAAAATTTACATAATTCTTCTGGCATCAAATCTGATTTTCTATAGTTTACCCTAGAGCACAAGGCCTCCAAAAGTTCAAGCGTTTGATTGTCATTTCTTTCGCATTTTCCAAATGAATCTTCGATACAAAGAATATCGTCTGAGTAGATCAGTGATGAGAAACCCATAGATCTCAAAAATCTGACAACCACCTTCATGATTTTGTTAAAAATGTATGGTGTTGTACACAAACCAAAAGGTGAGCAAACAAATTTGATATAAAACTCCATTGAAGGTAAATATAATATATTTTCTACATATATTTCCTGCATGAAGTATTTTAATCCACCAGAAAATGGACCTTCATCATTTAATTTCTTTTGTCTTGCTTCTGCTGTGTTGCTCCGGTGCTTGAGCATTGTAATTTATGAATTTTTGTTTGTTTTTGAAGTATGGCCTTTTTTTTATGTCGCCCTCCTGTAGGAATAAATCCCGCTTGACCCGGACCACGTAAGAAGGGGAACCCCGAATTTAAAGGTTGTTTCCCTTTCTGATTGCTTGGACCTGCTTTATTAGGAGACTGAGCTTTCATGGATTCTGCCAATCAACTAACAGCCTTAGCTTCTTTTAACTTCGAAATTGCTACCCTTTCTTTTGTTAAACCAGGTTCAATAAAAGCTTTTCTTGATTTTGATTCTTTGGAAATCAAGAATGTCAGCGATCTTGCAGTGTCACTCAAACACTCCAATAAAGTTTCCAGATCCATCTTTTAAGTGTTCCCTTCTCTACAAATAAATCTCAAACGATCTAATGAATCCTTCCTGATATTCATCTCTTATGCTCTGCTCTGCTTGGGATCAACTCCAATCGGAAGAGGATCAGAAATTGATTATTCAACTATGTTATCACATAGGTTTAATCATATATAAAATGTTTTTGTCTCGTCTAGCCATGCAGCTAGCACCAACAAACCCGTTAAGGTAATCACGAATATTTTTGTCTTTTATCCGTCTAACTATGCAGTCAGCAGAATATATCTCAAAATATGAACCTTTTAATATCTCTTTCGCAATTCGGGAAACTGTTGATTATATGCACGGTGCATTGCACCTATCTTAATTCTCATACATTCAATCATGACTGCCAGGGCACTCACCAATGACTTTGCTCAGTTCCTTAAAAATGGCAATCGTTTCCCCGGAAAAGGAAATTCGAACAACAATGCTTTGCTGTATCTTTTGTCCGTGCCGGATTTTATTTCAATGTGTTAGTTTTAAATTGGTTATAAATTCTATTCGTAAATCTGATTGAAACTTGATAATGAGATGGAATAGTTATTCTCAATATTATAAAAATTACTTTTCTTTATCCCCTCGCCGAAAGTGCTTGTTTTCTGAATAAATATAAAATCAGAAAACAACGCTTTCGTGCACTGCTTGAAACACGCATACGCCTCTTAGCGGCCAAGTTGCGAACGTGAGCGGTAGAGCAGAAAATGTAGACTGGCATAGCAGAAAGTCCGTGTCCTACTTGAGTTTGACAGTTTGTGTGTTATTCGTACCTAACCCTCCTACGATAACTGGATGTTATAGTGTGATTCTCTCTTACTTTTTTGATTGGACAAAATGACTTCAGAAATATCTGATAACGATTGTCCTACCGACAAGGAAGAAGATAATATTCATTTAGATACTATAAAATATGCTTGTGAATATTTTTTCGGCAGCCGCCCCTGACCACATGCACTCGCTTCGCTCGTGCATGTCATCGCGGCGGCTGCCGAACAATAATCCACGCACCCGTGCGCTGAAAGGTTAGGTAAGGTCGTGAGATACTTTATGCCAGCACGGCTTTTTACATGATTTAAAATCGCACTTTTGGCAAGAGAAATAGAAAAATAGTATGCGCAACACAGGCAGAAGATGTAGTCGCTGCACTGCGTGACATAAAGCCCCCGGCTGTGCCTCGGGCTTATGTACACGCAGTGCGGCAAACTCCTATTTTCTGCCCTTGTCGCTAAATGTGCTATTTAGAATAAGTTCTTCATTGTGGCACTCGACAAGATTGAGCTTCATCTTCGGCCAATTAGAGAAATCCTACTCTATCACATGTCCGCAAGCCAGGCGCGT
>WSXT02170289.1:4058-23035 GCA_011762715.2 Neuroterus valhalla | reverse complement strand
AATAAGGACTGTTGGTCCCTCCCGGGGGATCGCGAGACCTTACGGTAGTACGGAGGGCTTCAGGGTCCACCCGGACGGGAGACCAGATCAGATGAACGAAGGGGACTTCATCGCGAGGTGGGGCTGGTCTGAGAAACTGAGGGACTCTGGTCTGTGGAACCTGTACCAAGGGGTGATCCTTGGAGTAAAAGGAGTGAAATCAGAGCCTCTTTGAGTATCGAGTGCGTGAGCTCTCATGCTTCCATGCCAAGATTTTGATTGCCATGCCAAAGGCTGAAAGGCACTAGGGTTGACCACTCCTTAAAAACTCCGATGTGCCCTCCTCAGCTAAAATGAGTATGTTGGAGTCGCAAGAGGATGTCGTCGACGGGGACTAAGGGACACTGGATCGAATCACATAGTATTCTATGGGATCCTCGCAATCCAATTCAAAAGTGAACTCAAGTAATGAAGGCTCGAAATCGGGGACTTCATAAAATTCACCACCAAGTCGTGACGGCTTTGCAGGGACTATCCCCCCAGAAGCGGTGGAGAAAGAAATGGCTGGGCTCTCTGTTATGAAAAAGAGCTATTCCAGTGCCCAGGAGGAGAAAGCTCTCAAAAGACGGCTTTCAAACAGAAGCCAAGGCTCCCAAGGTGCCTTGGCATCCGGAGCCACTCCTCCTTACCGGTCTATGGCCAAGAGGAGGAAGGGCTATAAAGACACTCCCCCAAGCAGGGACGCAGGCAGTTGAAGGCTGTGGAATAACAGGGACAAATTTTTACACAAATAGTTTACAACGACCAAGTAAGAGTCATCATCGCATCAAAACATCCGAATGCCTGCCTAACACCAATGGGGCTTAGCAGGCTGAAGGAGGAGGTCTACATGAAAATTCCGGCGCTGCCGAAAAGGGAGCAGGTCCCAGATTTGACGTTTTTTTTCAGGTCAAGGGCAATCGTGATAAAGTCTGCGGACATCTGGTCGAGGGACTGTCTGGTAAAGAAGATCCTAACGCTCAGGCTCGAAGGGGGACTAAGCTCGAAGATTGAGGAAACTGAGTACCTCCAAAGATATCACAGGGTGGCCGTGCTGACTACGGCATCCTCGAGAATCCGGTGGACGTCTTGCGATGTCTGACTCTCCAAAACCGCACCCTGCGGGCAGAACCTTGGAAAGTATTTCCAAACATACAAACAAATGGACCGACAGGAAAGGGCTGGATTCTGACTATGTATCTTTAAATGCACAACAAGGGCCCTTGAGGCTCTTGACTATAAACTCTATCTGGAGTAAGTAGGGTCTCCTTTAGTTAGGGTCTCCTCCTGGGCTCCAGATGGGAGCCAGGAGCATCAGGAGATGCATTGAATCAGCGTATCAATAGCTGATACGAGGATATTAATGATGCAGATAAACTTGCACCACTGCAAAGGTACCCTGGGAAGTTCTAACCAGGCGTATGGCAGCAGTGCATACAGGCATAGCCCTAACCCAGGAATCCTGGTTGACAAGAGAGAGGATTAGTGGCCTGCGAGGGTGTGGCTCCATATATAAGGGGCAACGAAAAATGGCACCAAGGGCATACATAGCTGTCAAGAGTTTGGATGCGATATTGGTCCTTTAACTCTTCTCCAGGGATCTCACCGTTTAAAAAGCGAGGCTCAGGGGCAAGAGTGAAGAGACTACAGGTGTATATCGCCTGTGCTTACTTCTTTGGAAACGCCATGAGGATTCCTCTTCTATCAGGCTGCGATGCGAACTCTTATCATACAGAGTGCCAGCGTACGAACATCGGCGATAGGAGAAGAGATCTACTGGAATATCAGGCAGGAACTGAGCTGGAGATCCTGAACCGACGTTATACTTCCGCGTTCCAGAACAGAAACATGGGTGAGGTTCTCGAGCTAAGTCTATGTAGGTCTCCCTCAACTGTAAGTTGTCGTACCTCTACTCAAAGGGGTGACACGATTTTTGCTTTTTCCTTGTAAGCGCGTGGGAATTTTGTGAAGAGCTCCGGACAGTCGATCAGGGTACTACTCAACTCGCTCAAATGGAGTAAGGAAAGTATTTTTCTCCGTTACAAAAAATTATGTTGAACGTTTCCAATGAGCAACGGAGCGGAACAAAAAGGATTTCATTGTTGAACCTGGACCTGTGGTTTTGCCATTGAATTTGCATGCACTGAAAGGTTTCATGATAGAAAGAAAGAGATTCAAGTTCATTTACTTAAAAAAAAATTGATTATTCAGAAAGTCTATACTAGCTCATACACAAGGTCCCTAACCTATGCTTTGTATGCTCCCTCTTTGCCGGAACTAAATTCAAACTATAAATAAAGTCCACGCCTCTAAATTGTAAACAATGATTGAAGATAAATCCTAAATCATGTAATCTACATATTAAAAAAAATTCACTTTTATCGTTATATGGAATTTATAAAATGAATAGTCAGTTTACTAAGGTACGTTTTTAGAAACGAATATTTCCTCAATTTGCGAAGATTCACTTTCTACTCTCTTCTAATGTCAGAATCATAGCTAGTAGGTTAAACTTCTAGTCCACCCCAAGGAACACGATCTGCTGATAAGAAAAGACATTTGTTCATTTACTCTCAGTGAGGTATGCGATATTTGCCCATGCTGTATTTCAAGCATCTCGGGAGAGGAATCAAAGTCAGAAATATAAGGTAAACCTCACATTCCACACTGTAGACACTTCCCTTAGATATGGAAGCTCAAGCACGACTGCAACTTGATCGCTGCAAGTTTCGGAAGGCAGAAATAACGGTCTATAGAAACATGGTCGCTCTTCCTTTTCCTAAGTCCGCCGAACTCAGTTAGAGAAACGAACTTTTCCAACCTGCTTACAAACACTTGGGAAGAAATAGCAAGCTCAGATTCAGAGTTAGAAAGTAAACTCTCTAATCCTCCTCAAGACACTTTTGCTGGGCGGAGTGTACGGCTCGATGTCGAGCCGCTGACTGACTACTTCTTCTTGCGCAATCGATCGCTCTCGACTCCGTTCTGCGAGGGCTCCCTCCCCTCAAATTGCGTGCATGGCTACGCGTAAGGGGGGGGGGGGCTTTGGACATGTGCCCTCATGGTTTTCCACAGGCCCCTGTGCTTTCGCTCTGTTACCGCTTGCTCAAGCATGTATTGCATATTTACAGGCTTTGCATGAAACCTGGAGCTGCATTATATCTTCACCTTTCATTGGAATTTTCACAAAAGTGGATAACGTTAAGTACAGTTAACTTAGAATGGAATGGAATATTTGTTTACATTCTCTCCCTGTTACGGGTTTAAGAGTCTCGGCATAACCGTCCCTCTATTACTTTGCACACCTCACCACTAACTCAGGAGTGAGGGGATCCTACAGTTTAAGGTGGGTTCCAAACCACCAAGAGCGGAAGCTACTTTATACTTAACGTTATGAAACGATAACGTTATAAAAGCGTCATCAAAGATCTTTTCTACCTGATACTTTGAAATGATCAAAACAAAAAATCTTTGGGGGCCTCTTTAGAGCCGGAGGCCCTGGTGCGCCGCACCGCCTGCACATACCTAGTCATGCTTTGGATATAACTGATTCGACTTTTTGAGAGAACAATGAAAAACTTCTAGCAATCTTGAAAACATGACGTCAGCACTACACTCTTGACAAATGAAACTTTGATGGGCAGATCCATACAAAAGTCCGGTACTACGAGCCAGCTTATTGGTGTCGCTAGATCAATACAAAAAAACTGATGGTCCCACCTTGACTGGGGCCAGTCTTTACGAACTTCCCCTATTTAAGTAAAGATATCGTTTCTCAAAGGTCTGTGGCCTTTAAGTTACACATTATCATCATGAGAATACCTCTCCATGCTTGATTTCCGATAGACATTATTGTTCGATATTAGGAATACAGCCTACAACCGCAATAGCACCGGGAGGTTAGTAATTCACAATCGTGTAACGGCTATAAAGGTTTATTACTTTAAGGAGTACATATTGCATGTACTCAAGAAATGTTAAGGTAAAAAAGGCAAACATGGCCGGCAACCAACTTGGTCCGACTTAAATTTAGTAATGGTAGAGAGTGAACTCTCGAATCGGTTGTGTCGCCTAGATGACCACGGATCACGTAGATAGATGCGCGACTCGCTCACTAATTTCAGTCCGCTGAGTGGAGCAGTAGGGGTTCGAAGACCCTACACGGAAACGGAGTACAGTGACATCTGTCAGATGCAGAAGCCAGTCACCGCAGTGGTAGTAGGCCTACTTATCGATAGAGGAGTAGACAGGGACCTAGGCTGATGGCGACGAAGGCTTTGTTTTTTTCCGTTATATCAAATGCTGAATCCAACATAATTATTAATTGTAATTTTGACAAGAACTGCGTCATGCGAAAATGGTGCCACATTCGAAATTTTAGGATAAAGGCTGAAGAAACTCAATCATGGGCCAATGTAAAAAACTCGTTCAATATTATACCATATAAACAATATAAACAATATATACTGCACATGTTTTTTTTCATACAATAAATGTAGGGTACATACTTTTGGGTTATGATTATCATAGAAACATTTGGAACAAAGTTTCTTCTCGCAACGAGCACCACCCGTATTCCATCATTTTTAGAAAAACGGGAGCACTCATTTGGTGATGAATGATTAAGTGAATTTTATATAGCCAGATGAAAAATTGTATTTCAAATTCCGGATGAGGTATCATTTCGACATGATGCAGTTCTTGTCACAATTACACTTATTAACGATGTCGGATTCAGCATTGCATACAACGAAAAAAAAAAGCCATCGTCAGTATTTGAACCCCCTAACTCCAGGCGAAGGAGTATACTGCATTACCACTAGGCCACTATGCGTTTGTGACATTACCAGTATATGAGCGATACATGGACATTAGAAGCGAGAACTGCGATATTCAAAAATTTATATCTCTAAACTCGGGCTTCACCTCCAAAAAAGCCGTGCTCCGTATCGAATGAAATTCGATTATCTTTTGAATGGCTCTAATGCAATTCCGATTCGAATTTCAACCTTCAGGCCCTTACCTTGTTAGCTTGATGTCTGGCGGGGCGCGGAGGAAAAGGAAAGGTTTGATTGGGAGAGCGGGGAAACGTGAAGGCAAATGCGAAAAGGGAAATGGCAAAAAGAGATGAAAGATCTGAGGGAGTAAGGAAAAGGTTTAGAGACAGTAGCCGTAGTAGCAGGGAAGGGAAAAGATAGAAGGAAACAGATGGAAGAGGATATTAGGGTATGGATGAGAAGGACACAAAAAAAGTTTGTGGAGGTAGAGGATAGGTTCTAATGGATGGGATCGCAGGGTGGATGGAGAGCAGAAACATATTTGGGACAAGGTAGAGAGCAAGATTGAAGGGAAAGTGAGAGGGCGTGATAACGAGAAGGAGGTGACGAGGGAAAGAATCAGGACAAGATAGTTAAGAATGGAGAGACTAGAAAAGGAGGGTAGAAGAAATGATATCGGGATAAGAGGGCCAAAGTTGAGAAGCGGAGAAGAACGGAAGGGAGTGGAAGCGCTGCTACAAGGCATAGGGGAGTTTACGGCCAAGGTGGCTAAAGCGAGGCTAGAGAGGGAAAAGGGGGATTTAATAAGCAGTGCTGGAGATGCAGAACTGGCAAGATAAGTTGGCGGTGATGCGAAGTGAAAGCAGGGTTAAGAATATAAAGCTATACATCGATGACGATCTGACGTGAAAACAGAGAGAAATTCAAAGACTGCTGAAATAGGGTTGTACGGGAACAGCAAAGCGGTGAAGTGTAGAAGGCTCTTTCTGAATGTAGCAGGGATGAAAACGGAATATGTGGACTGTTGGAGGTTTTTGCAGGAAGTTGATGTTGTTGGACTAGAAGAAACTTGGGTCGAGGGGAAGGAGTGGAGCAGGATAGAACCAAGGCTACCAAGGGGACTTAGATGGAGGATCCAAGAGTCGATCAGGTTGAAGAAGACAGGTAGGGCTAGTAGGGGATTACAACGGGGATAAAAGAAAGCTTCAAAGAATAATTCACGGCGGTGGTGAGGGGCAGGAGCGAATAAGGGATGCAAAGATAGGAATGGTGATGTACAAGTTTGTAACGGTGTACAATAGGGATGAGATAGAAAGGATTGAAGGCAGGGCAGATGAAGTTATAGGCGAGAGACAAGGGAATGGTTTTACTAGAGAGATATTTCAATGCGAGAATGGGGAGGGAAGGGGGTCTCTATAGAGTTGGTGGAAGTTTTGAAAGGAGTTCATAGGACACGGTTATAAATAAGGAGGGGGATATTTTAAGAAACTGGACGGTGGATTGAGGGTAGGCGGTCGCGAATGCTATGATAACAGGGGACACATACGGAGAGTACACGTAAGTGAGCAAGGAAGGGACATTACTGATAGACTGTGGTCATGAATATGCAAGGGTAGGAGGAGACGAAGAAATTCGTAATAGAAAGAAGGATAGAATCGGATCATCAGTTGAAGATATATGGAGAGATCTTGGAGTGAAGGTGAAAAGGTGTGTGCAAAAGAAAAAGTTTAGAATGAATGAAAAAGGATTGATGTAACCATGGTGGAATAGGAAATGCAGAAGGATAAAGAGAAGGGTTAAAAAGAACTACGAAAGATAGAATGAGGAAACCGCGAAGAGGGGGGAGTATGTAGAAATAAGTAAGGAGTTTAGGGAGGGAATAAGTGTTCAGATGAGAAGTGAGGAGTGGAGAGAGTTTCTCAAAGAGTCTTTTCAGGGCTCATAACAACGAAAAAGAGATGAGGGAAGTATGAGGAAGAGGGGTAAAGGGGGGCTGGAGTTGAATGACGAGGAGATATTGATTCAAATGAGAAAATTGGGGAGTTCGAAGGGAGCAAGCTTGGGCGGGATGCAGAACGAAGCATGGATATTTGGTACAACAGGAGTTACAGACAGACTGAAAGAGGTAGTAAAGAAGGTCTGGAGAGGTGCGGGATTTCCAAGAAAGTGGAGAGAGAAGTTGATAGAAACACTGTATACGAAAAGGCAGGAATGCCCGCTTAGCCCGACGCTTTCCGCGATCCTAATCACTGGCGAGGAGAGAAAGCTACAGGAAGGATTAGTAGGGGAAGTGAGGGTGGGAGAGGTTAGGATTTGGTCACTTGCGTATGCAGGTGACATAGTGTTGTTGGCAAAAAGTGAGAAGGCCTCAAAGAGATGATGTTCGGATGATGATGTTATGGTGTTCAGGAGACGGGGTGGAAGGGATAAGGGAGGAGATCGGGAGTGGAACGGGGCAGCTGTACAGGAGGTGAAAGAGTTTATGTACTTGGGTTTCCTACTCAGGAGGAATGGAGAAGTGAATGGTCATATAAAAGAGAGAGTAAAGAGAAGAAAAGTTGTGATGAGGCAAGTGCGGGAATTGGGAAAGAGGTTGTTTGCAGATGACTTTGAAAGGAAGATGAGGCTGTTTGACTCGCTCGTGATGAGTGTGCTATTGTATGTGTATGTGTATGTGTCAGGGGAAGTAGGCTAGTGAGGGAGTGTTGGTGGGAGAAGGAGAACAGGAGAGGAGATTGAGAGATGGAGGAAGAGAAAGGAAGGTATTTTCAGGAAGATGATTTGCATGAGTATGAAGTGAGGATAAGTCACGAGGAAAAGAGAAAGGTGTATAAGATGGGTTAAAGGAACGGCATAAAGAGAGAGAAGGCGGAAGGAGAGGAGAGGATAGAAGGATCATGGTATAAAAAGCAATATGGGTGGATTTCGCCAAAAGAAGAGCGCAAGGGATGTGTGAGAAAGGAGAGAAAGGAAGTCAGGATATAATAGCAAGGTTGAGGTGTGAAAGCATGGAGGACTTCAATAGGTTCTGACTTTCTAAACTGAAGGCAATGTGTGAATTGTGTGGGTAAGGGTATGGAAAGGTGGAACACTGGGTGGAAGAATTTGAGGCTGTGGGAAGGAGTGAAATAAGCATGGAGGTAATACTGCATGAAAGAGGGGAGAAAAGGGCAAATTTATGGGTGAAGGGGGTGCTTTCAAGGTGAAAAGGAAGAGAAAGAAGGAGGAGAAGGAGGAAGAATGAAGATAGATGTGTAAAGAGGAAAGGAAGTAGATGTAAGATCAATGTAAATAATGTAAATAGTATATAAGGAATAGAAAAGAAGGCATAGCACATAAGAAAAAGATGGAACCGCGGAGACAGAGTTTGGCAATTGCGAGGCTGGCGAAAAGTAAAGAAATGCATGCGAGGCGAGGCAAGGAAGGCAAGGCACCACCATGTTTGACCAAATGCAATTTGTCAAACATGGTAGTGTAAGCGAGGCAATTTTCCAAGGCCAATAGGCTGAAGAATAAACGTTTAGCTATAATAAATGATGGGAATGTAAAAAGTAGATGTGATGATCTGTCTTATTGATTGACCCCTGTCACTACATTGAACACTGTTTTGTAAGTATATCCCACGTTCCTTCAAAGGAACTACTGGGTTGCTGGTATCAATTAATATTTTCTAAACTTTGTTGCATGCTTATTCTGAAGAATATATATTGCCTTATAGGACCGGAGAATTAAATAATCCCATCAAAGACCCAGTTCTTCCTTCAAGGAAATTTTGTTGGATTAAGGGTACATTTTTGGAAGCAAAGGATCACATTTCTGAATCCAAAATAAAGTTTACTCTAATAGATGGACATTATTATGTTCGGGGGAAATCTTTCTCGGATCAATAGTCGCATCCGATTAAATCAACTACCCAGTTTCGAAGAAAAATGTAATTTATTCAAATCAAAACCAACGTTCTCCTGCCTAATTGATATTTCACTGACAGAATCAACTAATTACTAGCTTGCGTTATTTCATATACTTGTTTCAGATTATACTATCCATTTTTATAGAAGAAGTTCATGATTATTCATAGTAATTTTTTTGAATAAAGTAAATCTTCTTTGACTAAAAATTATTTTGTTCCCTATACCAATCTCTTCCTTACGTAGTTTTTCAAATATCATTTTCCAGGCATGTATTTTATCGGAATTTTTGCATAGAGTAGTTTTTAAATTTTTCTCTCAATTATCAAAAATGTGAAATGATCACTGATATGTTATTGGCATTCAAAAAAGCATTCATCTCTAAATTCATGTATAATAATAAATTCCAGAATAATGAAGAGGGAAGACGTTATGATCTGTATGACACGCAAGAGCTCTTCAATTAACTAAGCTTACTTTGTAAGGTGTTTCGAGATGAGTATCAACAATAAAATTGCTTCAATCATTCCTTTCCTTCTGTGCAAAAGCCTAACGCTCATCGTATAAATTATATCCAGACTCAAATGCTGATACTACTCAGCCGCACGGAATTTCAGTAGAGACATTACCTTGGCGAAAGGAAAGCATCATTTGAAACTATTTGTTAAAATGAGATGAAGAATTGATTGGGAACATTTTTTCCCTCCGAAAAATATCATTAAGCTTTATTGTCAGAGGATGTGCATCTGTAACATTTATTCTCCGAAATTTTGGACTTTGAACTGAATTTAATCTAAATTAGAATGAATAGACACCTACTATTTTTAAATTAAATCATATTTCTGGTGTATGGGTGAATATCCCTACTTTTTTCAACCGGTGACCCATTTCTAGCTATTTAAATGAGCAACTGTGCGGTGCACTATGTAGCGGAATCGAAAATGGCTGCACAAAATGAAAAACATGTTTCAAAATTGAGGACTATCGGATGTACAGGGGTGTTCAAGATCGCTAAGTTTGAATACAAAGTCAAAATTTCAATAACAAAATGGCGAATGAGTTATAGTCGAAAATTTCGAAAAAATTGGTTTAATTTTTGCAATTATGAATCAATTTATTTGATAGAAGATATTTAAGGGTTTTCAAGGGCGCCGGATTCAAATGCAAAGACAGAATTTTGAAAAACAAAATGGCGAATGATTTACTGACGAAAATTTCCGAAAATACGGCCTAATTTTTGCAATCCCAGTTCAATTTTCTTGACAGAAGGTAAAGAAGGGTTTTCGAGGTCGCTGAATTCGAACCCAGAGTCCAAATTTTAACAACATAAAATGGCGGATGAATTGTAGTAAAAAATTTCCAAAAAATTGGTTAACTTTTTGCAATTATGAATCAATTTACTTGATAGAAGATAAGTAAGGGTTTTCAAAGTCGCTTGATTTGAATCCAAAGCCAGAATTTTGAGAAATAAGATGGCGGATGAGTTACCGACAAATTTTTTTTTCAAATCGGCCTGATTTTTGAAATTTCAGTTCATTTTACTTGATAGAAGATAAACAAGGGTCTTCGAGGTCGCTAAATTTGAATCCAGAGTCAACATTTCAACAAAAAAATGTTGGAAGAGTTGCAGTCCAAAAATTTCCAAAAAATTGGTTTGATTTTCGAAATTATAAATCAATTCAGTTGATACAAGTTATTCAAGGGTTTTTGAGGTCGCTGGATTTGAACCCAAAGACAGAATTTTCAAAAAGAAAATACCTGTGAGTAATATCTACGGGAAAAATGATAAATTCTCCTAATTAGCATTCCATTATTGAAATTTATGTTATAATTCAAGTAATCAAGTAAATCGAACTTCGCTTTTTTTACAGTTATCCACAGAAATAAATACAGTTAATCGAATCCATCATCAATATCGTCGTAATTCATTTCGTCGTCAGGCGTGACTAAACTACCAGTAATATTTGAAGATGAAAATTGATTTTCATTCTGATTTGTAAGTGCTATATGTAATTCGCTATAAAAATTCAAAACCAGATTATTACATTATCATTTTCATAAATAGTTCTTATTCCAGAAATGATGCGTTGGGGATAAGAAATTTTTTGGTTTTATCTGAGTTAATGAGTTCGAAAAATAAAAAAATAAAAAATTTTGCGATAATTATGTGGTGTCTAAATGATGTTAAAGATTTGTGATTGATAAAACTAATAGATTGTTCAAAAAACAATGTATGACATCTAAGATTTGTAGAAAAAATATGAAAGAATAAAACGGGCTGACATTTCCATCAAAGATATTACAAAAATGTATTTGTTTAGTACCGATGTAGCACGAACCATACTTCAAATGCTAAGACTATCTCGAATACCAAAATCCATGAATTTTCGAATCTTTTCTATTGTTATACAAAAATCATTCAACTATAAAGGACTATATCAAGATAGTATTTATATAAGTTTGCGACACAACAACTTTTGTTCCTTGAAAATCACGAATTTTTTTTAAAGCTTGAATGAAACCAGCGAAGAGATCACAGGGGGCGTGAAAATTATTTTCCTAGTTTATAAGAACTTCAACTATCAGTAAATGCACCATATTGCATAGGATTTACAAGGCATTTTACAAATGCTATTTTTTCTAATCGATTTTTTCGCAAAAAAAGTGTCGAAACAGATCGATCATTGCTAATTCATCAAGTGATTTCTCAGTTATTCAATTACACTGTAATTGTTGTGCTTTCTCCGTTTCCCGAATAGCTTCAACTCCCCTTACACAGCTATTCTCGAATCTACTACATAGTGCGGTGTGAAGATTGCAACAAATTTTGCATTTCTCTGACCAAGTAAGCGCAGGCGTTAAGAGCAAATTTTCGGTCTGGATAACGGGGATTTTCCTGCAAAATTCATTATCATTTTTTAAAATGATTTTCTTGGAAATCGCTGATAACATATTCAACAAAGCTGATGTGAATTGAAAAATGATGAAAAAATAATAGGAGAAAATATAAATATTTACGAAATCCTAATGAGGAATAGATTTTATTCTAGGTACTTAATCGACATTGAATATTCTGAAGAATGGAAATAGCGCGTAGAATATATTACAATGCCGAAAAAAGTTTTTACATGAGAAATTACACAACATTCAATCAAATAGAAGTTTACTAAGCTCTTATTCTGAATAACGCTGCTTGTTAGCATTACAGCTATTGAACATTTCAAAAGTATTGAGATCTCCATGTTCACCAACGAAAAATCGAGAAACATTATCGACAAATGTTACATGAGCAATCCACCAAATTAATACGATAATACATTACTCAATATTTCGGAGTGAGTTATTGACAAATTAATTGAAAATATAACCTTGCCCGAACGTGGCATTTATTGTATTTGCTCCTCGAAATTGTTTACTAAAAATTGACAAAGAGAAGGAACCCTTAGAATTTGAAAAGCTGATTTCTAGGTGCCAAAGTTTATTGAGTTTTCCATTTTTTACGCTAGCATCTTGCAAAAAAAAAAAAAAGTTTCTGCTTATGTGCCAGACCGTGGTGCACATATATGTAGTCTATAGAGTTTAAAAAGAGAATCGAATATTTTTTCAAGATCAAACTTTTGATCTTTTCAGAGATTTTAAGTTGCGAAATTAAGTATAAAAAGGAATAATTATTCAAACATCAGGAATAATTTAGGATAGTGTTCTTCAATTCCAGGTAGAGAAATCACGCTCTCGGAGAAAATTGGCATTCGAAAGTGAAGATCATTTTTTTTTAACGTCAGGGACGCACTGCATGGAGTTATCCATATAGCATGTCTTGTGATATTTTTCTTCCAGTTCACGAAATTTATTACTCCGAGAATAAAATTTGTGATTGCCATTCCAGTAATGGAGAAACTGTGTGATTGAAATATCATTATTATTTGCAGGAAGTTACGAGCAGGAACAGCTTTTATTACTTCCACCGATTCGTTTGTCACGTATTTTCCGAGGTACAAACGAACGTGAAGTAACGATCGTGAAATTATGTTTCAATGGTAACCGCACTTAACCTTATGCTCCATATTTTTTTCAAATTAGGGTGAATGCACTAGTAACCGTCATCTTAAGCTAAATTGGAAATCGAAAATGCTTATAATTGTATTTGAAACACAATAAATAGTTTCACAAAGGTCTTAATCGACTAGAGAAGATTTAAAAAAGCCTAATTTTGATCACTTAACATTATAATTGATTTCAGTCAATTTTTATTCACGATTAAAATCTGAATTATGAGAATGCGTTGGTTATCGTCAGGCACGTAACCTTGTATTACCACAAAAAAATATACAAATTTGATAAAAGGATATTCAAACTCACCTGAAATGACATTTTTTATCACACGGGGCAAGAGCCAATCTTGTTTTATGAAAAATATTGCGTCATCTGACGATAACTAATGCAGTGACGATAAGCAATGTATTTACCTTATTAGGTTTCTTCTTAGGCACTAGAAGTTGGCACCTTCTTTCGCAGCCATAATCTAGCAGCAATAACAGATCGAAATAACTACAATTGTTGATACAATTGAAAAAAATTAAACTTCATGGAGCATTTTTAGGATGTACGAAAATTGTTTGTAACATATCACCACGTTCAGTTTTTAGATTAGTTAAGAGCTGCCTTCTTTCCCTGTCAAATCAATTAGAAATCCCTTCTACGGAGAATACGTTCGGAAGAACTTTTACCATGCTACGTGTGATGCCGCAAGAGAACGTGATTGACTCGAACGAGAAACTTTTTCGGGCGGAAATTAATTAAGGAAAATGAGCGGAGCGCTCCAGCGGAACAGAATGTACTTTGAAGACATGTATGATTTCTTATTTTGAATAAGGGCATATTTTTCTCCTTTTGTGTGATAGAGGAATTTATCAACAATTTAAAACACCAATATTCTCAAAATCGATTTTTGGACCCTAAGGCACGTTCTCCCCTTTGCGGCGTCACATATAGATATGAAGTGGCAAGTGACAAGCAGGAAGATTCTCACGAAAACTTCATAAAAGATGTATCAGCTAAATATAGCATAGACGTTTTTGCAAGATGGTTGCTTATTATGTGCGTATGCAAAAGGGTGGTCCAAAAATGCAGTAGGAAAATTTCTTTTTGAATTTTTATGCAAGACAACCGGAAATTTGTTCTAATAAAAAATAAAAAAATTATTGCATGTTTTTTTTAATCGTATTCAGAGGTGGCGTAAGAAAAAAAGACGTTTTAATAAATTTTATTCAGAATTCTCAATATTAAGTGAATCCAGTTCGGAAATCATCATTTCTCTTCACAACTAGTAACAGAATGCAAATAGAATATTACTTTTCAAATATCACCCCCATAAGTCTCTTATATAGGGTCCCAAAAAACCCACATAAGTAAAAAATGGGTTTTTCGAGTTTTTTGGTCAAATTATGATTTTTTTGCAGTTTTTGACGCAGCTTGTTCCAAATACATGAAATAATACTTCATAATGATATTAAATGTTTACTCAAATTGTTCAAACAATTTATGATTGTTTTTAGCAACTTTCCCTTAGGAAGGGGTTATAAAGTCAAGGTTTTTTCTGAATTTTTCAACTTATTTTCAACGTTTCAGTTGGAGCGAGGTAATAATCAATTGTTTGTTTAAACAAATTGTAAATTTTTATAGCTATCTTCTCCTTGTTCAATACTACGTAGTTGTGGTTTTTTCCTGGAAGTTTCAACTTTTCATCACTTTTAAATTAGATTGAAGTAATAATTTATTCATGTTAAAAAAGTAATTGTTCAAATAAATTTTCTTTGCTTAGTAATAAAACCTCGCGGGTTTTTCTGAAATTTTTTACTTTTTGCCCACTTTTCACTTGAACTGAGGTAATATTGAATTTAATTCAACAAAAATATTTGTTTTATTGAATTAATGTTGTTTATGGCTATCTTCTTTCCAACTTTGCCTTACCTTTTTAATTGTGAACAAATAATGAATAAACATTAGAGAGAATCATGTTTCAAATAGTATTGTATTGACTTAAGTAAATTGTTTTGTTCTTCTTCCAATGTTAAAAAAAATTAATTAAAACAGAACAAGCTGAATTCATTCGGTAAAATTTTAGTTTCGGATTTTCTACTAAAATTATGGATCTTCAACGCAAAAATTGAATTTTCAAGAAAGTCGTTCAACTTTCAACCAAAGAGTTGAATTTCCAACGTAAAAATATAAATTTTTAATCAAAAATAATATGGTTGATAATTAAAAAAAAATTATTTCAAATAAAAACAATCTAATTTAACCAACAAATAAATCAATCCAATATAATTCAATCTAATTTAATTTCATTCAAATTCCATTCAGTGAAAAGTTGAACATATCTAAAAAACCCACAACTTTCTAGTACTTATCTAATAGGAGAAAATTAAAAACAATGATGAATTGTTTAAATGAGCATGTTTATTAACTTGCAATAATTATTACCTCACTTAGTGAAATGTGGACAAAAAGTAAAAAATTTCAGAAGGGAACGTAAGTTTCTATCATTGAGCAAAGAAAATATTATTACTAATGATAATCAATTGTTCAAAAAATTATTCTTGTTAAATGGAATTAGATAATTACTTACTTTAAGTGGAAAGTTGTCGAAAAGTTAAAAACTTCAGAAAGAAACGCAACTTTGTAGCATTATTCTAAGAGAATATTGTTAAAATTAATAAAAAATTGTTAAAACGATTATTTTTATTAAGTTTATTTGATTATTACCTCACTTTAACTGAAACGTTGAAAATTAGTGGAAAAATTCAGAGAAAACCTTAACTTTATAACCCCTTCCTAAGAGAAAATTGCTAAAAACAATCGTAATTCTTTAACCAATTTCAATAAAGATCTAATTATCAGAATAAAACAGTATTTCATGTACTTAAAATAATCTGCGTTAAAAAAACCACAATACAATCATAATTAGTGCAGAAAACTCGAAAAACCCATTTTTCCACTGATTGGGTTTTTTCGGGATCCTATGAAACAAACTGATGGGGGTAATATTTGAAAAGTGATACTCTATTTGCATTCTATTACTCATTAAAAGAGAAATGGTTATTTCCGAACTTGATTCACCTTTTATTGAGAATTCTGAATAAAATTTACGAAAACATCTTTTTTCCCCATGGGAAATACGTGTTAAACTTCATAGGGCTTGCACCACCTTTAAATATTATTTTTTATTTTTTTTTTATGGATGCATGTTTTTTGTGGGTTCGAACAAATTTCCGGGCGTTTTGCATAAAAATCCTCTGAAAAAATTTTGGACCACCCTAGTATGCAAGTATATGCACGATTTTTCGGGAAGTTTCTGTGAATAAATTTTCTTAAATCGAGGTTTTATATTCAAATTCGATCGAAACACAATGTTCTAATTTTCTGTATAAGGTAACAGTTTGAATAAGTATAAAATGAAAAAATTATTTTAAAAAATTTACAATGCGGTATATTTTGAGTCCTTCAGATTCCAGTAAAAAACACATCCTCAGAGCTGTGTTTTCTCTTTACTATAATCGTAGTACTAAAAGAATTCACGTCACTTCCGTAACCCTCTCGAACCGGAAAACGACCCGGGCGAACTCTTTCTGTACACGACCGTAAAATGCTTTTATATCAAAGCGTGAGGGCCATATAGTATAAATTCATCGTTATTCTCAGGGGCCATGACTGATTGCCAATCATCATTCGACCATACCTAGTCGAATAGTCCAAGTTATTTCCAAATCATCGTGATTCTGATAAAATTGAGGTATATTTATCACTTTTCCTTCATTCATCTATTGTTCAATATTTCCTCGAACATAAGTATGTCTCTTCGTTTAATTCCTAAGTTGTAATTTCAAACTTTTCTAGTTTTTGAAATGGAATCTCATATCTTGCGATAATCTTTTTACTGCCTTATAATCTCCAAATTCTCTAGAAATAATATCAAAAGAAAGACTGTTTTGTAGGCGTATTAAGCATGGATCGTTTAAGATAACAGTAGTGAACTTCGGAATTACCATTTAACCATAAAATTCAAACTATGTCACGAGGTATCAATTTTGTCATGAAATGCTTTCGGTGAGTTCAAGTGGGCGATGGGGTTATAATAAGGTTCAGGTGGAAATCATCTCAAAATGATTGCCGTTTAAACCGATGTCGAACTAATAGGGATATTAAAAAAATCTAATAGCAGTTGATTTCCAAATTCAATAGTATAGATCCTCTAACAATAAATGAATATAATCAAAAATGATTCGGAATAAGAATCTGGCGTTAGAATGTATAATTTACCACGTTTATACCGTGAGCCAGTGTCATTTTTAAAAACAGAAATCGCTTCCAAGGAGGACTGCAGTGGTTGTACGACCAATTTTTCTGAATTATTTCCTCATTTATATTCAATGATATTCTTGTTATTTGGTGTGAGAATTCGTCCTTACGCTTGGAAGTCTTGAGGTGTGTTAAAGACACTGTCAAGCGATATGAAGTGCTTGAAATGAGCAAGTAATATTTGAACAAAATCTGTACACTCCTACTACCTATTTTTCACTCATAAAAATATTTGAATGAATACAGTATTAGGAAAGTGTAACAATAAATCATATTGTTCAATTGAAAATCAATAATTTCATCATAATGCTATTATTCTTCCACTTTGCAAAGTTTTCTCGTATTTTTATGAGTTTTAGGCCTGATCCAGCAACTAACCTGCACAGTAATAGTAGTAACTGACATTTTTCATAGTTTTTAAATAATACTTGGAGACATTCTGATTAGAACACAAATTATTATTTTTCATTTTCAGAATTAAAAAAAAATACAATTAGAGAGAGATTATCATTTTAAAATTAGTCTTTATCAGCTATATTTAATTTTATCCGAGTAATTCGATTGATCAACCTATCAGGAAATCATTTACGTCACGAATAGTGTCTAGATATTTTACGACGCACAGTGGTTCAAAATTCCAAAATCTGTCCAAAACCTTAAAATTTGAAGTTTCCAGATAAGGTAAATGTTCATTTATACTTGTTTAGGGGGCATTGTAGTATTATTTTGTGAAAGCACAAGCTACTATACTTAAAATTGTCCTTGTTACGAACAGTTGAACTTTACTCTTTGCCGAATTCACACGCTTCAGTGTGTTTCTCGAGTTTCGAGCGTTCGACGAAAAACGTTGTTCTGTGAGTCCGTGCCTAGTGTACGTGTACTAGTAGATTCCTTTAAAACAGGCTGCCCTGGGATACCCCCGTAGAAATGAATGTGATTTTCCTATAACCGCGTGGGAGTGTTTACTAGGGTGCACAGTTGTTCAAAATCCCAAAAAGCTGGCTAAAAATCAGAATATCGATACTTTACTTCGTTCAAGTACATCTGTAAGGTTTTTGGGGTCGTTGATTTCGAAAATGGAGTCGGGAATTCAAAATTTAAGATAGAGCACCCAAAATGGCGGACATTTTTCTCAAATTTGGCATGTATTCACTTGAAAATGAGTATAGTGTGGTTTATGAGGTCGGTGATTTCGAAAATAGAGTCAAAGATACAAAATTAAAAATGGCGGACATTTACCTTCAAAAAGTCGTTTTTCAGAAAAAAAGGTTCACCATTCCAGGTCTGCTATTATGAATTTTGAATTTGTCACTTCATTTCGCAAAACTAACTACCCCAAGATACACTTGAAACTCATTTTCAAGTGAGTTCATGGCGAATTTGAGAAAATATCCACCATTTTGTATTTCGTATTTTTGACCTAATTTTTTAAATGAGCGACCCCAAAAATCCCTCAATACTCATTTTCAAGTATTGCATGGCAAATTTTAGGAAAATGGTCACCATTTTGGGTCTGTCATTTTCAATTTTTGACTCCATTTCCGAAACACGCGACCCCAAAAACCTCTCGAAACTCATTTTCAAGTAAATGTGTGGAGAACTTTAGAAGAATATCGACCATTTCGCATCCGCCATATTGAATTTCGGATTCTCGACTTCATTTTCGAAATCAGAGACTCCAAACACCCCTTCATACTCATTTTCAAGTGAATGCATTGGCAAATTGTTCAGAAATGTCCGCCATTTTTGGTTCGCCAATTTGTATTTTTGATTTTTGACTCCATTTTCGAAACCAGCGACCCCAAAAACCTTTAGAAACTCATTTTCAAGCAAATGCATGGAGAACTTTAGAAGAATATCGACCATTTCGCATCCGCCATATTGAATTTCGGATTCTCGACTTCATTTTCGAAAT
>WSXT02170288.1:15551-39592 GCA_011762715.2 Neuroterus valhalla | reverse complement strand
TCCATAAATTACGTAAGACGTTTTTCTTTTGTTTACATCGCTGTGTCTCTTTTGGCTTCGAGGCATTTTTATCTTCTTTATTCAAACAAAAGAAAAGCGTCTTACGTAATTTATGGACAGCCCCGAAGTAATTTGTTTGGGTCCTAGCTACCTCGAAGGAATAGAAATGCGTGGGCAGTTTTGTGCATGTGTACCAGGAGGCGAAAATGGCAACTGAAAGATCATCTTCAACGATTTTTCATTGTTGCTTGCAGATACATTCCTGTCGTGTTTTCCCGGTAAAGTGGTAGAAGTAGGCATTTCTTTTGGCCAGGGAGCGGATGACGGTACAAGGAGAGCATTCTTAGGAAGTTTTAATTTTTTTCCTGCTCGAGTACCCGACCCCGAGTGTACGAGCGACTTCTGTACGTGATTCTTTTACTCTTTTTTTATATCTACAAAACTAATCCGACCCAAAGCTACACCAACGAAAGCGGAAGAAAAAAACCACGTTCCAAAACCTGAGTACCCGGAACCCTAAAAGTTTTACGTGCGCGATTTTAATGCTCCACTTTTTCGCTTGCTTATTTACGACAGGTTTACACCGGGTGCGGCACTGAGCTCCAGTTAACTGTCTCATGCGCAATTTACTCTTTCATGACGATAGCTGCATATGTAGCAACGCTCCAAGTAGCAATCGTGAGCAGCATGCCGCTGCCATACATTTGCTGCATTTTTTTTCGGAAATTTTTCGTATATGCAGAAAAGAAATAAGCAGCAGTCATTAATTGAAGAGGTGTTTTATTGCAGAGAAGACAGATAAAATATTTTCTTATGTTGATATTCATAATAACACATCCGACTCCTCGCTACTATACGAAAACGTATTCTATATCACATAAGTAAAAGTGTTGTATTACACACACTCGCGAAATAACAAGTCTTATCATTTACTTTGGTGTCAAATCAATTCCTCCGACTTAGCGTGAACCTTAAACATCCTCGAACTTTTATCTCGTATTCTGCGTTTTCTCTTTCCTTAAATACAAATTCCTTCGTGAAATATCTATCGAATATATTTTTAACACATATTGATTTTATTAATGCATGAGAAGCAACCTCTCTAGTTATGAAATTTAAATTACTTATGATAAAAACATTTTTAGAGGTTCTCCCTTTTTTTATAGCTCTTTTTCGATGCACTCTTTTGGAGCAGTTGTCTTTCTGGAACCTTTCAGCTTCTCTTAAGGCATTGCGTTTGAAATCTCCTTCTGAAATGGATCGAGGAAAACAGCTGGTTGATATACAAAGTGATCGAATTATATGTACGAAATTTCCTATTAGGTACTTACGAGAGCCAGTCGGGTTCCTTTTCTTCCTGTTTTCCAAGGAGCCGGTGCCTCCAATACAGTCATCTCTGTTTCTTCGACCTCTGACCAGTCCGTGCCCTATTATACATTGAATTAGTTATTATAGCTGAAGTTTATTGCATACGCCATACAAAAAATTGTGATTTTACCTCATCATCATCAAAATGTACGTCGTCTCCAATCGGCTGGACTTTGCTCTTCAAAATTTCTTCGACGCTCATGGAGAAGACATGGTTACCGAAGACATTTCATCAAGAAAAACTTGAACGCTCCAACTTCCATTCTGTAATCGTTCCCATGCATGAGAAAGAGCTTTGTAATACTTTTTTCGCGCCGTTTCTCTTTAAAAATTGAATGATAAACGTCATACCTCAATGTTCTACAAAAGCATCGACTATTATTATTCCAATTCACTACATATTCATGAAATGCTCCGTACATCGTTCAGTTTTAACAGACGCTACTTACTTGCGACGAGTGGAAAGAACAAAAAATTATGTTGATATCCTTCCAAACCTTTCTTGCTGCCTTCCTCGGAGCTCGCTCAAAATCCGCTATAATTCCATAGGCTTCAAATTCGGAAATCCTTTGTCCAATGTCACAAACACCATGGTATACGCTTCCTCTGTTTTCCTTATACTACTATATAAACTAACTTGTACCATTTAAAAAAACATATTTGTTAAAAGTTATGCATCCTCTCCGATCGGACATTATGGCAAAGAATTGGTGTTTGGCCTTCTCATCCATTTTCGGGCAAATGTCAAAAATCCCGTCAAAAGCTAGTTTGGCGTTGGTGTACTGTTGTGCATGACTGTCAACGCACCATAGAATACCATCGCCGTCTTTCTCATTACCATTCAAGATAATCGTTGTACCGGGTGAATAACTTCACCAATCATGAATGACAAAGATTTAGACGCTCTCTCGGCTTCAATAACTGAATTACCCAGCTCTTGAATTATATTGCAGCCTTCCATTTCAGGTATCGTGATAATTTTCTTCTTTGCTGCCGATTCAACTCTTCTTGCATGTCTTACGATCGATTTATAAGTAATTTTTTTACTGATTTCCAAATTTTCTCTGAAAAATAAAACTCGAAAATTATCATTTTATGAAAACCCTGGTTTGATGGCCTTTTCTATACATTCAAGAAAAAAACAAATACATGGCTAATACAACATTGTACGTATCTATCGTTCGCTTGATATTTGGACAAAATCTTCCGTCTTAGTTCTTGTAGTTGTGGTTTGTTCTTCTCTAAATTAATTTGTAATTGTTTTGTGCAAGACTCTACGTGCTTGTTCTTCAGGATTTCACTTTCCTGTCCGCTCGGGTCCTTGTATACGCTGCACGAGCCTGGGCACTGCAGCCATTTTGGTGGCTTCTTGTCATGAATACAATCATACCTCCTAGAGTCAATAGACATTAATAACTTGTTAACGTTCAAGATATACATGAATAGTAGTAATTGTTTAATATTAAATCGAAATATACAGAAGGAGATACTTATTATATGCAACCGTACGAATTAATTTTACGAATTAATTTTACGAAATAATTTTATCGAAAAAGCAGCTTCTATCAAAGGGAAATCATTAACGAGATGTGACCTATTTATTATGTTATACTTAACGCGAATGTATAGTACTATCGGTTTGAAAGAGATGGACCCCTGACTTCGATATTCACTACATTGGCAAAAAAATCGTACAGTGATGAGTCTCACATGGTGTCAAAGTGTACAATCTTAGCAATAGAATATGCTTGGTCGCGTCTCAATAAAGTCATTAGAACAAGTTAATTAGTTTTAAAGATAAAACGTAGATACATTAACCATTCAAGAACGCATAGCCATTTGGAATTTTAGAAAACTTTAAAAATTGCAAAAACAATGTGCTAAGAAACCTAAATGAACAGTATTCAAAAGTAGTACAAACTTGGGATTTGGCCTAAAAAATCATTAAAAAATCCTTTTCCACTAATCTTGTCAAATTATGTTATTGAAATGTACAAGTTTTTAAGCAACAGCGAGGAAAATTTTACCGCAATTTCGTTTATAATATCGTTGCTACCGTAAACAGATAACCCTATAATAAGGGTGTCAAAAAACAAATGAACAAGTGTAGCGTTAAGTTGCGCACCAAGCGGAGTTCCGATATTCATTTGTTTTCATTCGTTTCCGTTTTCGCACCTTCCTTTTTTATGCAGAAATAAAAATAGCTCTTCTCATTGCCACTAACAATGTTGTCATTGATTTTGTTAATGAATTAGTCCCTTGCTTGAAAGAAATTTTTCATAACGCCTCTATTGGAAACTCGATTTTCAGGGTTCGTAGAGCGTGTTGAAACGCAAATCTCCAACCCTAGGGTTGAAACTTCCAAAATTTCAACCCTAGAGCTGAAACTCCGTGATGAATCGATGTGTTCGTCGACTCTCTGTCTCTTAGACCGTCGTTCCGAGAGAGATAGAGCTACTGCGATACGTAGACTCGCTTCCGAGCTCGCTTCAACGATTGTCGCCAACTTCAAGTGATACCTCGATATACATAACCCTTACAAACGAAGAACGACATAAAGTGAACCAATTTTGCATCGCGAGTTGTGTGATTTTCTACAGTTTCAACACGCTCTACGAGCACTAAAAATCTCGTTTTCAATAGAGCTGTTATGAAAAATAATATGCATTACCAGAAGTGCATACCAGTGCATTACCAGTTATACTATTCCCTGATCCTGATATTGCAAAAGATCTTGTTCTTCATACAACAGAATGCACACAAATTATTAAAAACGTATTGGCGCAATGTGAGACTGAGAAAACAATATAAATTCTACAATCAACTAAATTTTTGGTTCCAAATGACGAATATACTGACATTTCAAACAAAAAACAAATGTGGGTAATGGTACAGTATCACTCTCTACTGAAAAAGAAAGTTGTAAATCGGTTAGTCACCCTGATTGCTGTTGACGCTAAAGATTTTTCTGCCGAATAAATACATAAGGCAATTGAAGAGTATTAAAAAAAAATGATATACCGGTGCAGAATATTCTCCGACTTGCATGCGACAACGCGTCAGTCATGCTTGGTTTTAAAAATGCATTCTGCGCGCATTTGAAAGCTGATATGCCAAATTTAGTTTTGATGAACTGCGTTTGTCATTCGTCTGCGGAAAGTTGCCTCCCAATGATGAAATTACAGTAAACGTCGATGGTGAGAAAAACAAACAGTCTACTACTGAGAAGCTCCTGGAGCTTATGCAGAATGAAAGAAAAGCTTCCTTTGAATCACCCGTTACTTTCAAAGTTAGATTTTTTACGCCGTGAAGTTGCGCTGGATTTAGGAAAGAAAATTCAGAATCCAGATCTTTCCGATAATGCTATTCATTTTCGTGACTATGATAATGAGGCTTTAGCTTCTGATTAGGAGTACGTATCTAGTTTCTACAGCTTTCACTACTGAACAGAAGGTAGAAGTATTCGAACTTGAAATAGATGAATTTGGTTCGAACTTTGAATTATACAACCCCAGAAAGAGACAGGGCCGGCGTCACACTTTTTTTCGAGTGGGTAGTAAGAAGGGGGGGGGGGGGGGGGGGGGCTTCCATGGATATTTTCCACTGGGATTTTTCCCGAGTGGGAACCAATACCCATACTATCCACGTCAACCGCCGGCCCTGAAAAGAGAGTTCACTTTTCCATACTTACGCGATTTAGTACCATGTTCCCTGTCTTTCAAATTCTAATGCAGCTTCAGAACGCGTATCTTCCGTTGTTACAGATGTGGAATGTAAGAAAAGAAATAAAATATCAGACGAAACTTTAAGCCTTGTGTGCTTAGACGGAACAAATTTTCGAGCAGATGAAGTGGCAATCACGAGTTTCCAGGTAGAAGCTAGACTTTAAGAATTGGTAAAATCTCAATTTTTGGAAAAGGATTTCAAAAATATAGAGAAGAGGAAAATAATGAGCTTCTAGGAGCCAGTATAACTTGAAGTAAATTACATAATTTTTGTTTATTCAAGATTTCCATTATTTACTTTGACCTCACATGGTGGCATGTGAACGAATGGCTGTGGTAAAATCAGACTGATGGTTTATATATATATGTCGTCGTTAAACAAGACATCTGCGACTAACATTCTTGCCGTCCCAGTTCTACTCTATTCGTTTGGGGTGGTTCCATGGACGAAGAACGAGCTCAGGTCATTTGATATCACTACGCGCAAGATGATGCATATATGAAGAAAAGCTTTCACATCAACTCGTCCCTTCCGCGCTTATACATCGCACGCCGTAAAGGCGGACGCGGACTTTTGAATCTTCAATGCCTTTACAACCGAGTCATCATTAGTACTGTTCATATCATCGCGAACGGTAGAGATCCTCTCCTGGCAACGGTCAGGAATCACGAAATAAGTAAGAAAGAAGCGTTCCTTTTTAAAAGCCGCGGAGCAGGCAGCTGAAAGCCTTGGCCTGAACCTCAACATCAGAAATGAGGATAGTGCATTACTCCATCAAGATGCCTCACTTCTTAAACCACAGGTGGAGAAAGCGGAGGCCAAAAACTTCCTAAAACAACATGAAAACAAGGTGATGCACGGAAACTTTTACGAAATTGTAAAAGATCAATCTTTGTCACATCAGTCAACGTTTGCTTTTCTCAACCCACCTGTACTCAATTCAAAAACCCAGAGTTTTATTATCGCGTGTCAGGACGGTGTGATTTCCACCTTAGCATACCGGAGAAGCATATCACGTCAAGAGGTTTCCAGCGATAGGTGCAGGGCGTGTCTTAAACTCCCTGAGCACCTATGGCTTATACTATACAATCGTCCTATTCACGCAGGATCGACATATTTGTGCAGACACAACGCTGCCTTAAGAGTTCTTTGCTACCATCTTTGTCGCTCTTATGGCGTTGGCCGCGACCCTGCCCCGCTGAACGCTCCAAGGGGAATAGAGTCTTCTGTTGAGAACGAGGAGTGCCGAATCCAACACATGAGACCCGCCATCGTGCTCCTTGACGAACATGACTGAATTCTCGGCCCTGGACGACTACAACATCAAAGGCAAGGAAACCAAGAAAAAGGAGAGGTACAAAGATCACAGAGAACACCTCCAGCGGCATCATCAAGGATATTCGGTTAAATCAATTGTATTCAATGTCAAGAGTAACTCACATGAGTGGCTTGAGTATCCATTTTTTGATTCAGATTGTTAAAGAAGAATGAAAATTGAGTTTACCTCATAATCTTTTTGTTTTCTTTTCGTTTTACAAGGAATAGAAAAAACCACATAGCACCCGGAGGGGGGAGAGGGTCGACGATAATGTCACGGGAGACCACATGAGGGGAGGGAGGGATCAAAAAGTGTCAAAAATTAGGCCACGTGGGTAATGGAAGCCGCCTAACCTGAAAGCCATACCC
Source organism: Neuroterus valhalla (assembly GCA_011762715.2). Taxonomy (NCBI): domain Eukaryota; kingdom Metazoa; phylum Arthropoda; class Insecta; order Hymenoptera; family Cynipidae; genus Neuroterus; species Neuroterus valhalla. Next base: position 32,812 of record WSXT02170288.1, on the reverse strand, counting down.
GTATGCCGGAAATATGCCGTGGCACTTGCAGGATGGATGCGTAGAGCAGTCTTACTTGGTTTCGCCGGCCCTTCATTATGACCCTGCTGGTGGCTACTAATATTCAAAAACTTCCTCTTTAATAGTCTGATAAAGATAGCCTAAGTTCATTTTGAGATTCACGGAGGGGGGGGGGCACTTCACTATTGTTAACGGGGGGTACCCTTCGTCTTTTTCCAGTTGAAATATCAACTAAGCCGTTTTTCGTTGTGAAATTTTCCCCTTTTGATTAAAAATGTAATTAGCTATTTTAAAATATGTCTTTTTTTGTTGAGAATAAATCTTTCCTAAGTTCAAAAATTACTCGCTTTATTCAAAAACTCAACTTTTCTGTTTGAGATTCAACAATTTTGTTTGAAACTTGTTCTTTTTCAGGCGAGAATCAAACTATTTTCTTATAAGTTTGTTCCTTCCATGTATGGTAAGAAGATTTCAACATCTTTTTGGAAAATCCTTTGTTTTTGTTTATAACTTCCTTCGAACTGAAAACTCAATATCTCTGTTTTTCATGGGGAACCTATCTTCATTAAACAAGCCTAAACTATTGGATTAAAAATCGACGTGCAAATGAAATTTTTGTGTCAGAAATTTGATTTTTCGTTTCGAAGAATCCTTCCTATGCCTGAAATTTCTATTTTTCGTTGAGAAGTTGTCTATAAAGTAAAGTAACAATATTTCCGTTTATTTTACGGTAATAAATTATGTTCCGTAAAATTACATTCACCTAGAATTTCATTTTCTAAATTTTTTGCGTGTAAGGAAGTTTAGTTTAATATGAATTCAGCCTTGCATCAAATTTAGATTGAATTTTTCAGGGTTATAAACATGTTGACTACAAACTACGACGTGCGAAAAAAGTTATTCAACAAATTCTAACAGTTTGAACGAAGATTCTAGAAAAACATTTTTTTTATCAAACATCACATATCATCATTCTTCCCCCATTTTTCCGTTGTAAATTATCATTCTTGCGTCATTTCAATAAACATTGCTCATGGTGAGTGTTTGGTATAAAAATACGAAGTTACAGACTAGAATCGAATATTTAATCATGAAGTTGACGATCAAGTGGCTTTCTGTGCCTCCCAAGTAAGTCACTAAAAATGTTCAACTTGGTAGCATATTCGGAATTACATTCACTATCAAATCAACAGGTGAATATTTTGAAGATACTCGTTCGAAATTCCATAACTTCCTCAGTAAAATTTAGAGTACCAAGCAAAAATATTCGAATACGTGCCTAATAAAATTGAAATGAGATGCTAGCAAAAATGACAGTTTATTTTCCGAAATAATTACTAGAGGAAAAATGTAGTACTTGTACGAATATTTCGGAAGAATGACTTATATAGAAAATTCCATAATACTAGACAGAAATTTTTAACATACGAAACCTAATGACGATTAGGATTAATAAAACTGTAAAATTTCTTCCTATTTCGAATATTTTTGTTGCACCATTATGAAAGCAACAAACAAAGAACAGTAAAAATAAGAACAATATTCAGGTCTAATGAGTTATTGCCCTTCGTCTATACAGATAGCCTTCGCGGATAAAGTACAGGAGGATTTGATTCATTTGTAAGATGTATATACTAAACAAGTAATCGGTGCTCGGAGGAAATTACATGTTACTATCAAGGTAAGTTGGCAGTTATAGTTCGTATTCCGCTCACATTCGTCTGATTCCAAAGGAGGAAAAATTTCTCAAATTTTTTCTCTCATCATTCTCAATAGGCTGTAGGTGAAGCTGCGATAAATAAAGGAGTCAGTTGTTATAGTTTGATGGATTGTTGGAACAGCATTCATAATTGGTCAATGGAAATTCCGATGAAAAAGACTGACAAATGTTATGAAGAAGCCAAAAAAACTAAGGATATCAAGGTACACACAAACATGAGTCGAGAATCTTCCTTAAATACAATAAATGTTCTTTTTCTGAACCAGCTTTCAACATTTTTCAATTCAATGCGAAACCTTGAAAGTCACCGAAAACTGTTACATTGAAACCGATTTGACCAGTGCTTGCTCTCACAGCATGCCGAATAAGCAGTGCACATAGAGAACGAGGGGCTTGTGAGATGGATATTTCCAATACTATTAATTACCTACGTATCTTTATTCGTAATCAGCGTTGATTAATCATGCTAAGATTTTTCTCATTCACACGCTCTGATACTTGAAATGAATTATTAAAACTAGAAAGATATGACAGAAGAAGTACGAAAAGAGATCAGCGACAAGGTCATTGTCCTGGCTCTTGAGATGTTGGTAGCGGGAGAATTCAGCGCGACATCGCGAGCGTGAGTCGCACTAACCGCGAACTGTATCTCGCGAACCCAGTCGTTACAGTTTTTGCATGCCGTAAGTGCGAACGCACAAAGGCTATGCTCTGCTATCGCAGCATGATCGGTTCCAGCGAAAGACGAGGTTGGGTGATCGCCATCCTTGAGCCATCATTTTGTCGCAAAAAATTTCCGTTTTCTTCTTTCCCCAGGGCTTTTGCAGGGCTTGATATTCAAATTTTGCGGCCGCTTATGTAAGTTTGGTGGTATTTCCACACGAGCAGCAAACTTTACCATTAATGTAAGCTGTAGAGGTTGTGTTTATTTGTTGAACTTCATATAAAAGATACTTCAAAAAAATAAAGCCGCATTGGTTGGCTGCGTCCTGCAATTTCTCATACATGCTAATATTTCTGTGGTACATTTTTATGGTGGTCTACTGTAATTTCTCAGAGTGTTTTGTGGATTATATAAACAATCCCATAACATCACTGGTACGTACAATCTCATTGTATGTTAGTAATCATGATATATTGCAATGAATCATCCGTTACGAATCATCAAGACGTAATTTAAGTTAGTAAGTAGCTGTTTCGTAAGTTGCTCAAGGAATTTCTGATTTTTTATTATATCATCTTCATCTATATTGCTATGTTCTAGTTATTCCGCGTTCATTTTTGTTACATAGCAAGGTTGCTATGCAAGAAAACATCTGTTTTATTTGTCAGTTAGTTTATTGTGAGCCACGATATAATTGGCCTCACTTTCGATATTAATGAAACACATCCTTTTTCCTACAAAATCTGAATGTTAATTGTGTGCGTGTGATTGTTGTAACATTACGGGGGCTCGTCCGAAGATTTTGAAAACGACAATGGACGGATTTAAGAATTCCGAAAAGCCGACCTTACGCCAGCACGCGTGCCATTCCAAGAAAAGGCCAGAGCACGGGCTGCTGTTGCAACTACTGTCACTACCGACAATCAAGATCATCTAACCAAATATACTGAAATTACGCACACTATGCAAAATCCAGGTACTGTTAAACCTGCAAATTTTAACCCCGTTCTCATTGATTCAGGAAATTCGGTCAGTGACTCGCGTTCTGCGGTTGATGACTCGCGCTTGGAGGCTTGCGCTTCACGTCTGAAGGCTGGTGCATGAATGACGGTCGATGTCTCACCAACAGTCGCCGTAAACCGACCTGCTCTCCACAAAATTTTTCTGCCACTCAATGAGACGCGAAATCAAATAGATGCCTCCCAACAAGAACTGCTAGAACTGCGTGCCGATCGAGACAGTGAACAGAAGGGGCGTGAAGAATTAGAAGCTACGTTACAACATCGCAGTGTTGAGGACGAGAACCTTGCGGCGGAGCTACGACACCGCGATGCTGAAGTTATTAAGGGCTGTATTCTCATACAGCACTGACAACATCAATACATTAGCTGAAGGGTTAAATTCGCGAACAGATATTCAATCTCATGCTGCAAATTCAGTTACTTCTGTTAATTCGAGGTTAGGATATACCCTTAACCAGACGTTTATGATTGTACTCTCTAAATCTGAAACAGTTAAATTGTGCTGTTTGCAAGTGGAATTGTGCTGTTTGAAAATGTCAGAAGTCGTGCACTGGCGACCAGCTACAAACGTTGCTTGAAACAGCATAAAGTGCTGTTTCAAACTATCGAAAGTCACAGCTAATCAACCAGCACTTTTTCACTGTCAGATCCAGCTGTTTTTTGAAGATTCTATCAAGCACTTCTTCACAGTTCAACCAGCGCTTTTAACTGTAACATCCAGCTGCTAGAATGTTTCTCTGCGATTAGATACAGCACTTCAAAATTTTTCAAAAAATATACAATTACAATTTTCAACTTACAACTTGTCTAATGGGAAAGAGAATGGGCCCAGAAGTCCTTCCTCCTCTTTTGGGGGCCCTTGTGCCAATCGAAATCTCTATCGATGCAATTCAACCATAACCTCATAATTGAACAATTTACTTTGCAAACTATAGTGAATAGAAATAATACGTATTGCTAGAGTGCAAGGGAAGGGGCTGCATAGAGCTGGATTTACCTCTTATTTCACCGCTGAATCCTTCGATTAAATTTAGCATCACAGAACACTTTTTTTTTCTTTCCAAGAAACATAATTTGGCCGCGTGGTTAAGGAAATGGAGGAAAAGTACTGTATTTTACAGCGATATCTTAAGATTTCCACTGGCGGAGCAGACAATTTCGATGATCTGATTGGGTCAGCAACTAGCGACTGTCTAATCAGAAAAAAGCGCTGCTTGAACAGTGAAATGTACTGTTTGAACAGCAAATGACTGCGTCACTGGCACAAACCGTACAAAGTTAAATGTTTTAGATTTAGAGAGTACGACTCCTCTTCCTTAATCTTTGAATGAATTTAATTTGATAGCAAAAACAAATCATTGGACTGGTAATAAAAAGATGGTAGCTGTAGCTTCTTCATTACGAAAACCTGCAAAAAGTGTTTTGGGTACTTCAAGAAAACACTGAGATTTCGACTTTTGACTCTTTGATAAGAAAATTGGAGGAGCACTTTGCAGAAAATTTAGGGCGAAGTAGCTATTCTCCATTTCAAAACAGACGTCAGGAACTAGGAGAACATCTTCCATCGTTAGCCGACGAAATAGGAAAATTAATTTCCTTAGCATAACGAAAAAGAAGAGACCATTTGTGAAACGATAAAAATTGACAGTTTTTCATAAGTGGAAGTAGAAGTAGTGTTGGAAGATCAGGAATTTCATCCAAATGTACTGACACAATACAATCTGGAAAAGATGAAACGGATTCAAACTCTACGGACGAACAGCAACTGTCATCCGTTGATCAATCTACTTTTGAAAAAACGGATATTTATGTTCTTGATGAAGAGGCCGTAGGGGAGTCATCAATAAGTACAAGGATTGAAGATAAATCCCAAAATCAGACATTAACTAATGAGCAAGCGCAAAAAATAGTGAATGCAAACAAAGATCCAGCTTTAAGGAAAATCAACGATACCTCGAGGGAGATCATCGTAGGGCACAGCTTTGATCAAAACAAGTATTATGTCTTCTCTCAAAGTGGAGCAATATACATGCTGATCAATGTCGTTCCTTGCTAGTTGTGCTGTATATTGCAGGCCCTGTTTGTCATTCGGTTTCTTGGAGAATAAGACTGTTTGAGAACAAAGGATTTAATCCCTGGAAAAATGCAGAACACCTAGTAGCTTAGCATGAAAACTTTGTGCGTCATAAATCTAGTATTCTTTGTTTGAAAGAAAGAAGTGAGTTTGATGGTCAACTTCACAATTTACTACATTTGCAGCCTGATAAAGAAACGACCTATCGGAGAAACATTCTGAAGAGGGTTATTGCCGTAGTGAAGCGACCGTGTTCGAGGGGCTTCGCTTCCAGAGGAATTTATAAAATGTTCGGTGATACACATGACTAGAATTATTGCATGATTTTCAAACTGTTAGCTGAATTCTGGCCTTTTTAAGCCAGTCATCTAGAACGATTCGGGAATCAAAGATCTAGGAATACCAGTTAGGTATCAAAGACCGTTTGCGATGAGTTTATTCTCTTTATGGGTCATAATGTCTTGAGCAGATTATAGACTGTGTAAGAGGGGCAAATGATTTTCCCTAATCATCGATTTAACATCAGACGAAGCACATGTGGACCTACTCTCGTCATTATATACGTTTGTAAAACATGTCTGCTGTGTACAATGGTTTACAGGCTATAATTCAAAGCATGTCACCAATGCTTTCTAAGTGACTAATTATGTAACGCGCCCCATGAATCTGACTTGATTCTTCATTGGCTTGGGCGTATGTAGGTTGAAAACGCAACCTCATCGAATTTAGCAGCTATTTGTAAAATATCTGCAGTTTTGCAAAAACCGCTAGTTTCTAAATAAAATAGAGCTATTATTGGTATGAAATCTCCATAAAAACTCGCAATTGGTACATACATATATATCAAGACACTTCGAAAGCTGCCAGTCGGTTTTATGAGTACATCCCCTAGTTTAAGCTGTTTTGTTTCTAAACTCTAATTTTCTTTCTTTCCAAATATAGTCATCGCCTTCTAAACTCGGGAGTTCATGCATGGTTATATCTTATACGCCTAGTACGATCACATTGGTTTGCACAAAGTCTTACCATATATTCTACACATTGAAGCCCTTCCCACGATAGAGGCATTCATGCTTTTATTTGAATTAGTAGAAGCACCTGCAGAGTACTGTTCTGTCTTATCAGCTAAATCATCAAAAATTTCCAGCAGTGCATCATAAAGATGTGGATCTTCGAACCCTTGACCAATTATTTTGTGTCGGTATGTGGTTGGGGTTTCCTAAAATTTACACCAAAAACTACATTGCGCGTGCAAGTTAAAAATATGACTTGCTATATTTTGTATACCATCAGCCATGCGTTCAGAGATACCGATGTTTTGTGAAGCGCAATAGTTCGAAAATTCAGCCAAATAATTGAAATTTTCACAATTTTGTTCTTTGCACCCATAGCAGCTCTTGTATTTACATCATGATGTTTTTTCTTGCTAGGCACTTCATGTGTTTGTTCGTTATCTGATGTATTTATTATTTGACGTGATCGACATTTCACTTGGAATATTGAGGCTGAACTTATTCTTGTTTCTTTAACACAATCAACCAAAAACAATCTCGATCCACATTTGAAACAGGATAATTTTTGTGCCAAAGTTTCTGGGTTAATTATTCTGCGTCCTTCGATATTACACGTTTTTGTTGTTCTTGTCGTGGCTGCTGCTATAGCCGCTTGCATGTTCTCGCTCTGTAGTTTTCTTATATTTTTTCCTATCTCGACTTGCTTGCATCGTTGCTCGTAAACCTCTTAAGTAACTCTTTTATTCTTCCAAAAACACTTTTTAAAGACGTCGCGGAAAACGGCGGTTTAACTGAGTGCATGCGCGACGTTGCTAAATTGACGATTGCTACTAAACGAGTTAATAGCAAGTCAAAGCACTCTGTCGACTGACTAGCTCCGTACCCACTATCTTTATAATCTACAAGAATTGCATTTTCCCATAAGATCACATTTTATTTTCAATAATTAATTTCTCGAGTTTGAAGTTCTGAAAGGTCAAGAAACATGAACCATAGCTGAAGTAAGCTATAACACGTGGTCTGTCAAAATTACAATTTATTCTCATTCTTGTTATCGTATCCTCCATACTACCTTAACTAATTCTTATCTTCAATGATCCGGCAGCTCGATTGCCGTGCGAGCACTGGCGCGAAAGAGATGGATTAGAGTGGTTGTCCAACGCAAGGTTTGCGCGCTTCTCCTTCCTTCCCCTCCTCCGAGCGCTTCATCAAGAATTCTCTCCTCGTTCCACCACGGGCTTCGTCTGACTACGCCTGACCACGCCTGCTTGCGCGCACTGTTCACACAGCCCGGCCGCCGAGGACCCCTTTCCACATCACGATTACCGCATGAACGCATCCAAGGTGGTGAGAGAGGGGAGTGACAATTATTTACACCGTTGCTCAAGCGTTATTAGTCTTGACATCTGTCGCGTAGCATCAGCATGCGGAAAGATTCTGCCAACCATCAATCCCAATTTTTGATTAAATCTTGGTGGTTGTTGCGCTCGTTTCTCTCACCTACGGCCAGTCACCACTGGCCAGTATCAATTGTCAAGAATCCAAAGGATTAAGGAAGAATTCGAAATAAATCAAGATAACTTTTGGTAAATTTAGAATTTTTTTATTGTTACCCTGATGATCTGAGGATTTGAAAGAAAATGGAGATTACTCAACATAACTCGATAAGGATTTGAAATATTTTAATGGCTACAGAAGAATTTAGGAAAAATCAAAGGAAAAAGAATCATTCAAAATACTTCTAATTAACTCTTGGAAACTGAACAAGAATTCTAGATTATTCGGGACTTATCTTATGCGGATCCAAAGAATTAGGATGGAATTTCAGTTTACTCTTGATCTATAATAATTGAAACCAAAGAATGCAGAAAAAATTCAAGATGACTCAAGTTAACTCTTGGTAAATTATATTTACTTCAAAGGTAAATCGAATGAATTTGAGCGCATTAAAAAGAATTTAGGATAACCGAATATAACCCGTAAAAAATCCAAGACGTTTTGATGTTTGGGGAAGAATTCAGAAAATTTCGACGGAATTTTAGATTTATTCCAAACAATTCTTGAGAATCCCAGTCAAATCCCCAGGAGTTCCAGATTTGTCTGTATTTATCGTAAGTTATTTGAAATTTATTTATTGTAATTGATCAATTCTCAAACTATCTCGAATTCTTTTTGAATTCTCTGGAAAAACTTGGGATCACTCACATAATGATTGGTTACTTTGCCACAATTCCATCTGATTAGACAATTTTAACAATTCGTTTTTTATAGAATCATAATAAATTTCTCCATGTTTAGTTATGCCAAACGCGTTTGTGAGTTTTCAGTGAATTGAAGTTTCCTTTGTCGAATTTCAATCGGATTTAGGCTTCAAATAGAATTTCATTTGCAAGCGTCAAAAGTTCTTTTGCATGCCTTTTAAATCTAAAAGTATTCAGTTTATGATTGAGTAAATCTCTTGTCAGTCAAAATCGTTGAAACATATTTTTAAATCTATTGAGGTGTACAATTCAAATAACCAAAAAGTAAATAAGAGATAATCTAAATATTTTATATCAATGTCCGATTTGTATCCAGAAAACTTTATTCTTGAACAATTATAATTCTGTAGATACTTCGCGACACTTGAAAATTGGCATTGTTCTTGAGCCTAATTCATCACCTTTTCAATTTAAGTAAAACGACGCAGTGGGCTAGATTCGAAAAAACCGGCAAAAATAGACCAAGATGCGTATCAAAATATTGGATAATGATTCTTATGTTTTCCGACTCGCAGATTTCAAATTTGTAATCGAAATTTCGAATAAACAAAATGGCGGACCGGGAGTGACTATTTTTTTCAGTAAAATGCATTCAATTTTTTTGGGAAACGTTATATTCATGTTTGTGGACTAGCTGATTTCAAATTAGTAATCGAAATTTCGAAAAAATAAAATGACGGACCGGAAGTGACTACTATTATTTCCAAAATAATGCATCCCATTTTTCCGAAAAACGGTATATTCATGTTTTCAAGCTAGCTGATTTCCAATTTGTAACCAAATTTTAAGAAAAAAAATGGTGGACCAGAAGCAACTATTTTCTTTTAGTAGAATGCATTCGATTTTCGTAAAAATCTGTAAATTGTGCATCTAAGCTGGACTGAAAATGATCTCGAAGAATTTCAAAAATATTTATGTAAGTGCACTGATAATCCATGGTACGTGAACCTGGAATAAAACGAAAATGAGAAACATTTACGACAGAAGTAAATTGAATAAGATAATGAATAATTAAATAAATAATTTATTATTATCAATCAAATGAATAAAATAACAAAATTTTGTAAATAATAAAAAAGGAATCGGTCTTTGACATCCTAGAAGAAAAGGGAATTAAGAAACACTAACTTCGAAATTGAATAAAATGAAATAATAAATATTAAAATAATTAATCTTATTATTATCATTCAAATAAATAAAATATCGAAATTTTTAAAATAATAAAAAAGAAATTTGTCTTTTATAACCTAGAATAAAACATAAATGAGAAACATAAACTACAAAAATAAATAAGATAAAAAAATTGATTTTATTATTATTATTATTGGATACATAAAATGATAAAAAAATTTTAATAATGAAAAGAAATTTGTTTATGATAATATAGAATAAAACAAAACTGAGAAACATTAACTACAAATATATATAAAATAATAACATTTTTAAAATAATACAGAAGAAATTCGTCTTAGATAATCTAGAAGAGAACGAAAATGTGGAACATAACTACAAAAATGAATGGAATAAAATAATAAATAATCAAATGAATATTCTTATTATCATCATTCAAATAAATAAGGTAACAAAATTTTTAAAATAATAAAAAAGAAATTTGTCTCTCATAACTTAGAGTAAGACCAAAATGAGAAACATTAACCACGAAAATGAAATAAATAAAATAATAAATATTGAAATAATTATTCTTGTTATTAGTAATAAAATAAATAAAGTAATTGAAAACAATAATAATTAATTTGTCTTCGATTTAAAGAAACTGTTTTCTGGGTGAGGGGAAAGGCTAGTCTAACATTAGCTCATGGTTATGCGCTGGAAAAATGTTTCAATGTTACGCGACACAAGTAATTTTCGGTTCCCAAAACCAGGTCCGCAGGGATGCGCAGCATGTTTTCATGGATTTCGGATCCCAATAACATTAGTAACACTCTACACTGTACAGAAACACCTATTGTGCGGAAAGCATTTTACAAAACTCGAAAAAAAGTTCATTTTTTTATTTTTGCCGTTTTTTTTCGATTCTAGCCCACTGTGCGAAGTTTGCTCAAAAAATGAGTGTCCAGACTTCTGTTCAGAATTATTCAAGTATGCTCTAGATATTATAAAACATAAGTAATAACAAGATTAAGTAGCTTCTCTTGAGCGAGAAAAAAATGTTCTTTTTATTGGAAAACGATTTATGGAACTTGAGTTCTTGACAAATGGGACCTGTTGAACCAGATTTGGATAATTAGCATTTGACTCGTTTCGAAGCATCGGTTTTTACATATTCGATGAGGCTAAACCTATGAATAGAATTTTCTGAGATACGTAACTTACACTCTGATTCTATTATATCTTCGAATGTTTGTGTTTTTTTTTCTTAGTAAAGATTAACCCATTATGCAAGGTATGTTGAATTCGAGGGGAAAGAGCTCCCTAAAATTCGGTAAAGTGAAGGTAGCAAACCTCTGATAACCTCGGATAGAACAGGATTACCTTCGTTGATCGAGTTACTCAAAGCTACACAGGGATATTCCAGCTACGTGGATTACAAATGAATGATTATTGGATTCCTAGTGGATTACTCTGCATAACATGATAACCTCTAGCTTCTTAGATTACAAAAAGATCATCGGATTACGAATGGATTACCAGATTACAGGTGAATCATTCCTATGCATACGTGGATTAAAATTTGGCTGCTCTTATGTTGGGAGTGGATTACTCTAGATCACAATTGGATTAACTTGAATTCTTTTGATTACAAGTGGTTTATTCGTGTACTTCAAGTGGATTACTCTGGATCACAACAGAATCCTCTAGCTACTTGGATTACAAATAGATTATCGGATTACGAATGGATATCCAGATTACAGGTGAATTATTATCATGCACACATGGATTACAATTTGTCTACTGTCAAGTCAGGAGCGGATTACTCTAGATCACAACTGGATTTGCTTAGGTCCTTGGTTTCCAACCACATTATTCGTAACTCAATCGGATTACTCTGGATTATACTAGAATCTTCTAGCTACTTAGATTACATATAGATTATCAGGTTCTGATAGATGTCCAGATTACAGGTGAATTATTATCAGGCACACGTGAATTACATATAGACTCTCGGATTACGAATGGATGTCCAGATTACAGGTGAATTATCATCAGGCACACGTGGATTACAAACAGATTATCGGATTACGAATGGATGTCCAGATTACAGGTGGATTATTATCATGCATACATGGATAACAATTCGTCTACTCTCAAGTAAGAAGTGTATTGCTCTGAATCGCAATTGGATTAACTTGGATTCCCCTGGATTACAACCGGATTATTTGTAGTTTAAGTGGACTACCCTGGATTACAATATAATCATCTACCTACTTAGACTACAAATATATTATCGGATTACAACTGGATTACCAGATCATATACGGTTATTTGGATCACAAGCGGTTAATTCGTGTAATTCAAGTAAATTACTCTGGATCACAACAAAACCCTTTGTCTAGTTGGATTACAAATGGATTATCACATTACAAATGGAATACTAGATCACAGGTGAATTACCCTCATGTACACATGGATTACAATTGTCTACTCTCAAGTCGGAAGTGTATCACTCTGAATCACAATTGGATAAACTTGAGTTCCTTGGATGACAAATGGTTTATTCATGTAATTCAAGTGGATTACTCTAGATCACAACAGAATCCTCTAGCTAGATGGATTACAAATAGACTATCGGATTACGGATGTATTATCAGGTTACAGGTAAATTAAGCTCATGTACCCATGGATTTCAATTTGTCTAATCTCAAGTCGGGAGTGAATTTCTCTAAATCACAATTGAATCAGCTTGGATTTCCTTGGATTACAGTCACATTATTTGTAATTCAAGCGGATTACTCTGGATCACAACAGAATCCTCCAGCTATGTCGATTCCAAATAGATTATCGGATTGCGACTGGATCACCAGATTACAGGTGAATCAATACCATGTACACATGGATTACAGTTTATCTGATCCCATGTCAGAAGTGGATTACTCTGAATCATAATTGAATTGGCATGAGTTATTTGGATTACAAGCGGTCAATTCGTGTAATCCAAGTGAATTACTCTGGATCACAACAGAATCCTTTGTCTAGTTGGATCACAAATGTATTATCGCATTACAAATGGATTATTAGATCACAGGTGAATTACCCTCATGTACACATGGATTACAATTGTCTACTCTCAAGTCGGAAGTGTTTCACTCTGAATCACAATTGGATAAACTTGAGTTCCTTGGATGACAAATGGTTTATTCATGTAATTCAAGTGGATTACTCTAAATCACAACAGAATCCTCTAGCTAGATGGATAACAAATAGACTATCGGATTACGGATGTATTATCAAATAACAGGTGAATTAATCTCATGTACACATGGATTTCAATTTGTCTACTCTTAGGTAAGAAGAGGATTACTCTGAATCACAATTGGATCAGCTTGGATTTCCTTGGATTACAATCGTATTCTTTGTAATTCAAGCGGATTACTCTGGATCACAACAGAATCCTCTAGCTATGTGGATTACAAATAGATTATCGGATTGCGACTGGATTACCAGATTACAGGTGAATTAACACCATGTACACATGGACTACAGTTTCTCTGCTCCCATGTCAGAAGTAGATTACTCTGAATCATAATTGAATTGGCATAAGTTATTTGGATTACAAGCGGTTTATTCGTGTAATTCAAGTGGATTACTCTGGATCACAACAGAATCCTTCAGCTACTTGGAATAAAAATGGATTATCGCATTACAAATGGATTACTAGATCACAGGTGAATTACCCTCATGTACACATGGATTACAATTTGTCTACTCTTAAGTCAGAAGTGTATTAGTCTGAATCACAATTGGATAAACTGGAGTTTCTTGGCTAACAAATGGTTTATTCATGTTATTCAAGTGGATTACTCTAGATCACAACAGAATCCTCTAGCCAGATGGATTACAAATAGACTATCGGATTACGGATGTATTATCAGATTACAGGTGAATTAAGCTCATGTACCCATGGATTTCAATTTGTCTAATCTCAAGTCAGGAGTGAATTACTCTAAATCACAATTGAATCAGCCTGGATTTCCTTGGATTACAATCGGATTATTCTGAATTCAAGCGGATTACTCTGGGTTACAATAGGATCATCTACATAATTACATTAGAAATAGATTTATGGATTACGACTGGTTTACAATTTGTCTTCTCTTATGTCAGAAGTGGATTACTCTGAATCACAAATGGATTAGCGTAAGTCACTTGCATTGTTGCATTACAAGCGGTTTATTCGTGTAATTCAATTGGATTACTCTAGATCGCAACAGAATCCTCTAGATTTTTGGATCACAAATAGATTATCGGATCACGACTCGATTGCCAGATTACAGGTGAATTAACACCATGTACACATGGACTACAGTTTCTCTGCTCCCATGTCAGAAGTAGATTACTCTGAATCATAATTGAATTGGCATAAGTTATTTGGATTACAAGCGGTTTATTCGTGTAATTCAAGTGGATTACTCTGGATCACAACAGAATCCTTCAGCTACTTGGAATAAAAATGGATTATCGCATTACAAATGGATTACTAGATCACAGGTGAATTACCCTCATGTACACATGGATTACAATTTGTCTACTCTTAAGTCAGAAGTGTATTAGTCTGAATCACAATTGGATAAACTGGAGTTTCTTGGCTAACAAATGGTTTATTCATGTTATTCAAGTGGATTACTCTAGATCACAACAGAATCCTCTAGCCAGATGGATTACAAATAGACTATCGGATTACGGATGTATTATCAGATTACAGGTGAATTAAGCTCATGTACCCATGGATTTCAATTTGTCTAATCTCAAGTCAGGAGTGAATTACTCTAAATCACAATTGAATCAGCCTGGATTTCCTTGGATTACAATCGGATTATTCTGAATTCAAGCGGATTACTCTGGGTTACAATAGGATCATCTACATAATTACATTAGAAATAGATTTATGGATTACGACTGGTTTACAATTTGTCTTCTCTTATGTCAGAAGTGGATTACTCTGAATCACAAATGGATTAGCGTAAGTCACTTGCATTGTTGCATTACAAGCGGTTTATTCGTGTAATTCAATTGGATTACTCTAGATCGCAACAGAATCCTCTAGATTTTTGGATCACAAATAGATTATCGGATCACGACTCAATTGCCAGATTACAGGTGAATTAACACCATGTACACATGGATTACAATTTGTCTGCTCTAATGTCAGAAGTGGATAAATCTGAATCGAAATTGGATTGGCATGAGTTATTTGGATTACAAGCAGTTTATTCGTGTAATTCAAGTGGTTTACTCTCGATCACAACAGACTCCTTTAGCTACTTGGGTTACCAATAGATTATCGCATTACGAATGAAATACTAGATCACAGGTCAATTAACCTCATATACACATGGATTACAATTTGCATAGTCTCAAGTCGGAAGTGTATTACTCTGAATCAGAATTGGATAAACTTGAGTTCCTTGGATTACAAGTGGTTTATTCATGTAATTCAAGTGGATTCCTCCAGATCACAACAGAATCCTCTAGCTAGATGGATTACAAATAGAATATCGGTTTACGAATGTATTATCAAATAACAGGTGAATCAGCTTGGATTTCCTTGGTTTATAACCGGATCATTTTTGTTATTCGAGTGTATTACTCTGAGTTACACCAGAATTTTCTAGCTACTGAGATCACAAATAGAATATCAGCTTACAGTGAATTACTATCTGACGAATGAAGAACCCTTATGTATACTTGGATTACAAATTGTCGACTACCAATTCAGAATGAGAATACTCTGAATCCCAAGCAGATCACCAAGGGTGACCTGGGTCACTAGTGAATGATTCAAATCTCAAATGGATTACCCTAGATTACACTAAAATACTTACGCTACCTTATTAAAAAGTAGAATACGTATAACAAGTAGCTGACCATAGTTCAGGTGAAATAACCTAATTCACTTTTGGATTACAATTTTCCTTTTCCCATTCACTAGTGAATTGCTCTGAATCACATTCGGATGACATCGGGTTACTTGGATCACAAACGGATAATTTGTAATCCAAGTGGATTACCCTTTCTTACACTAGAATACTGTACCTATCCAAATGACAGGTAGATCACGGATTAATAATGGAGATTCAGATTAGAGGTGAATTATCCTCATGTGCAGTTGGATCTTTATCTGTCAACACAAGTTTATTACTCTGAATCACAATTAGATAACCTTGAAATACTTGGATTTGATGTGGATGATTTGGATTCTGAATTGATTGCTCTAGACTACTCCAGAATACTCTAGCTATTCGGATTACAGGTGGGTGATCGGATTACGAACCGAATACTAGAATAGGGGTAGATTACTCTTACTTACAATTAGATAACAATTTGTCTACTCCAAATCAGAAGTAGATTACACTGAATTGCAATTGTATTACCTTAGGTTACTTGGATTACAAGTATATGATTTGTATTCCAAATATATGACTCTGGATTGCACTTGACTTTTAAAGCTTCTGGATGACGTGTAGATTATCGGATTACGAATAGAGCACCTGACTCACAAGTGGCCTATCTTCAGTCACGTGGATAAAGATAAGATAATTTGCATTCTAAATGGATTGCTCTGGATCACATTAGAATATTTCGGCTACTTGAATCACAAGTAGATTACGGGTTACAAGTCGCATACCATATCAGAGGTAAATCACCTTGATTCACATTTGGATTACAATTTTCCTACTCCAATTCACAAGTGGATTATTTCGAATTACAATTGGATCACATAAGATTTTCGGATTGCAAGTCGATGATTTGTATTCAAAGTAGATTACTATAGATAACACTAGAATACTCTAGTTATTTGTATAAAAAGTATATCATCGGATTACAAATGGATTATCATATTGATGACAAATTACCATAAACTGTACGGATCACAAATAGCGTACGGTATTACAGGTGAATAACCTTCATGTGAACTTGGAATACAATTTGTGTGCTTAAATTTACAAGTGAACAGCTCTGAATCACATGCAGAAAACCTGGGTGTACCTGGATTACAAGGAAATGACTTGGGTTCCAAATAAAGATACTTCAGCTACTTGGATTAAAAGTAGATTAGAAGTAACAAGTAGCTTAACATGCTACAGATCAATAACCCTGATTCACATTTGGATTACAATTTCCTTACACCGATCCACAAAAGGATTATTTTCAATCACGATTAGATTACCATGGGATGTTTGGATTACGAGTGGATCATTTTTATTCCAAGAAGATGATTTCGGATTAAGCCCAAGCCCCCCCCCCCTACACAGCAACGCGGCAGGCGATTACCATCAACGTCACAAGCTCTACCATAGCAGCTAAATCCTGTAAGAGGAGAACACAAA